>VYZU01000102.1:9433-25243 GCA_013401355.1 Ceyx cyanopectus | reverse complement strand
TGAGGGTGACGTAATTACCATCGGGGGGAGGTTGGGTTCGGTACTGGCTGTGTATATATTTGTATATATTTGTATATACCTCATTTCATTTTTTTGATTAAATTGCTTTAGTTCCTTTTTTGAATCACTAAGTCTCTCTCCCTTATTCCTTTTCTCTCCCCTTTGGGTAGGGAGGGGGGTTAAAAGAGAGCGGTTTGTTATTGGTCTGGGGGCTGCCCTGACCCCAAACCATGACAGTCAAACATCAGCATCATATTCAAAGCATGTCACTTCAAATGCCTATGGAGAATGTAAATTAACTTGAAATCATCTGTGTAGAAGTCCTGATTTGTTTGAGGTTACGTGTCACTGATCTGAGCTGTTCAGTGACTCATCTGATTGATAATGAAACCAAACATGGGCTCATGTACTCCCCTCTCTGTTCAAGTGGGAATATTTGTTTTGGAACATCTAAAATTCAAGTGTCACCTAACAGAAAGAGTCACTCCAAGAACTAAAATGATACCGTTCTTAATATTAACATCAACAGGACCTGCTCTACCCCAACCTTCATGTCCAGTGCAGGGAGCACAAGGAGCTGCATTGAGTCTTGGCAGCTGATGTGAATCAGCTCAGTGGTTTTATAAACCAGAGATCCATGAATATTTAGAAACAAGCATTAAAAAGTACTTACTCCAACTGAGATGGTCAACAAACATTACAGCAGTTAATATTTTGTTCTTGATAGCAAGGTGCTCTACTGTTTGCTGTCACTATTGCTCCATCTTCACCGAGTTCTGCTATTGTGTTTAAATATCCATATTTCGCTTGGGACTGTATCTTTATAGAGTTAAGATCACAACATATGTAGCAGCTTTTCCCAGATTTCTTTGGGTTATTAGAGCTTTGACATCAGATGTTGAATCTGTGTGTAACAGTGATTTCTTCTAAGTATTGAAAATAGATTAAAAAAAAGTGAATTTTAGTCATACTGTCAAAACAGCTTTATTTTCTGGTCATATGGAATGGAGTTATGTCTAGAATGCATGTAAGAACTCTAAATACAGATAATGATTTGAGAATCCAGACATACTGACTATATATATATATAAATTGTTATTCCCATCTGCTATGTATGGAATAAGAAAGGAGCTGATTAACTTAATGAACTGTAAGACTGTTCTGAACAGCAAGGCAGCACTACGGTATTGCAATTGGGAATGAAATATGGCAGCCCTCTTCTGAGCAGGAAAATTGTTTAAGTATTAGCAAAACTATGTATAGTTTAGAACTCAGCTGTTCTCTACACTTGATATATAAATGTAAAATCTCAATACTTAGACAAAATCACTAAAACAAGAGAATTTTAGGCATCAGTCAAACATTAACAATGTTATTAAGGAATAAATATGGCAACGTAACTTCAATCAGAATTCAGAATAATGAAATAAATGAATATATGTAGCAAGGCAGTTTCTAAGCAGTTTATTATCTCTCGGGTACTGTAGAGGAATGAGACATTAATAGACAGATATAGTAAGATAGGAAAAATCAACAAGAAATTGTGATAAACGTTTCATGTGGTATCATGCTGGAAGAGGTCAACAGAAAACACAGTGAAAGACATCCTAAAAATTCTGATGTTACAATGTGATCTACTTGGAACTGTAGTAGGATGACCTATGGAGACCAAGGTGTGAGTTTGTGTTTGGGAAGACATTTGTTACTGCTGTTGTTTCTCAGTATGCCTCCCACTCCTCAAGTGTTTGACTATTGTGCCACAAATGAAAAGCATCTGCATTTAAATCTGATGGAAAAAAAATTGACGTAGTCCTTAGTAACTTCTTAGTGTAATATTTTTAATAGGCTAGTGGTTCAGTATCACTCAAAAACATATATGGGAGAATAGCTATTTGCCTTTTAGAAAGGCATAATCTTAAAATTATGACATTGACTCTGGTTCATAGAAATTAACTATTACATTTCTGTATCAAGTGTGCACATTAATTTATCTAGGAAAACGAGATGCAAATATCCAGTGATAATCTAATCTTATTGTTCTAAAGAAAGTCCTTCTTTCAGGCTCTGTTCAGACATAAGAAAGGAAAGAAGCAATGACATTTGTTATGTTTCCAAGAAGCTAGCTTCTGCTTTGGCAACAATGTGCACTGATTATTAATGATTTAGAAAGACAGAAAAAACCTGTTTTATTGCTACCCTGATGGTTCTGACTGTGTTTCTCTATTGGCTTCTTTTCTTGCTTATGCTTCATGCTTCATGTTCTGCCTATGAACAGAGCAGCTTTCTTCATGAAATAAAAGAGAAAAAAAAAGTTCTAAAAAGTCAGATTGCTTTAAAGTTTAAATTCCTTTTGAGGCTGAGACTTAGGCATATGGGGGAAATGCCACATTGCTATTTTCATTCAGTCAGTTGCTCTGGAAGCCAGACATGTACAGATCTGTGTAGTGTGCAGGAGAGAGGGACAGAGGGAGTACTTATGGCTTTCAGGGAAGACCTAACAGGGAGATCTCTTTCTATCTTCTCTGTTAAGTAGCAGTGACAAGAAAAGACATTTTAAAGACCTTGAGAATTAGGATGCATCTTTTTATTTTAACTGGGCCATGAGTAGTAATTGGAATTTAAGATGCTGTGTAAAAATGGAGAGATCAAATTTAAAATGCTTTTAAGGATTTTATTATTATAGTTTACATTGTTATTGCTGAAGCTTTGAAGTAAAATGACTGGTGATATATGGTAATATTCAGGTACTCAGTGTGATTTTAATATGTTCTCACAGACAGCAGCAATGCATATAGATCTACCCTTCCCTCAGTTCAGTGAAAGCTGAAAAAAAATTTTAGCAACAATGTCATTTTGTGTAACAGTACTTCTTAAATTTCAGAATCTGTTTGTCATATATTAATACCCCTTTTATGAAGTCACATTCATTAACTGCCTTTCAGTTGCATGCTTTACGTACTGTATGACTAATTTTAAAGTACTGTAGTTCTGGAGGTATGTTAACCTTGTTTATATAGGCCATTGTTCAGTTTGTTTTCCTGTGTTTTCATTGTTATTAGGTCTCATAGCTCAGTTTCATTTCAATTTTCTTTGCTCATCAGTGAGAAAAAAAACTATTAGTTTGCAAATTAAACAACATTCATTATTTATTTAAAAATTATCTATAAACTCATCCACTCGTGATAGTAAATAGACAAGTGTCTTAGCTTTGTTATAGCATCATAGATTGGTTTGGGTTGGAAGGGACCTGTAAAGATCATCTAGTCCAAACCCTGTGCTCTAGGCAGGGTTGAGGGAGTCTTAGATGATTCTGTAGAACTGGGTACTGTAATTCATGCATGAAAATTGTGCTATCCACTATAAAATAAATCTTATTCCACCAGAAGAAATAACACATGGATATCTCCTGTAGATAATTTCCAACAACCAGATGTACCATTTTGGGTTAAAGATAAAAAAAAATAATTCTGTCTTCATAAAGGTTTGTTTTCTGAATCATCCTGGAATAGAGTAATAGTGTCTGTGACAGAAAATCTGCTTCTGATTGTGTCTGATTCAGAGCTGTTACCTCTTCCACAGCTGTAATGATGGTGCTATCCCAGCTGGTGTTTCATCCACAGTGCATCTAGATGATTGCTTGCATGAAAATGTAGACAACTTTCCTCCCTCTATTGCTCCAGCTTGTTTCTTTTCTGTTTTCATTTCATTTTATTTTTAAGATCTAGGGTAAGTTTGAGTTGGTTAATTAAAGTTATAGTTGAAAATAACTGGATGGTAACACCTTCTGCACTGGGAAAGTCTGCTGTCTCTGCTGTCTGAAGACTTCAGTGGAAGTTCAGACTCTGGAACCCTAGTCAGTGCTGTGGGTTTGATGAGTAACATGTTGATATCACTTTATGGTCATCATCATTTTAAGTAGTAATCTTGGATTTATTGAATGAGTTCTGTCTGAGGCTTTTGAGTTAAAATATCACATTTTTCCTAAACATACAAGTGCCTGTTTAGAGCCAACCTTTCAGTAAACAAAATGATGGAGGTTTCAAGTCCTTTTCTGAACTGCTCTAATCTGAGGCAAGTTGCAATTTTCACTTAGTTTTGCATAAATGAAATGCATTTTATGACTACTGATCCCATATTGGTATAGCATAGATGCAAACAGTCCAGAACTACTCTTTGACAGTGACTAACATCCTGCTACCTGATAGCCTCTTTTTACCATGAAGCACTCTATACTATGTATGTTTGTATTGCCACTCAATGTTATAATACAAGTCTTTGAAATCTCTGCCTCTGACTTTTCTTTAGATGAGAAGAGCTTGTACAGACCCCATGTTTTGTCAGTCCCTGTGATAAAGATGTTACACTACAGATGATGAAATACATTATGGCCTATCTGGTATAGTGTAATAGAGAAGAAAGCCTTTTGCTTTCTATTTTTTCTTTTCTTGCTTCTAAATTAAAATCTAATCCCACTTGGAAAAAGCATTGGTTTCTATGTAGCCTGCTGAACACCATTTTATAATGAGGTTTCATCTCAGTGGGTATTACTATAATAGGCTATAATAAGACCTTTCCCCCTACTCCCTCCCCAGTCACTGGCCTATATTTTCTCAAGTGTCTAAGGATTGTGAATAGTCTCAGTTTTGGGATGTCCTGTCTGAGACCCCTTGAGTAGACTTCATTTTTTCAGAAGGCTAAATCTTTTGACTTATCTAATAAAGACCTTCCCATTAAATAGCTAAGAAATTTAGGAAATTCCACGTCAACATGTTCCCAGCATAAACTCAAACTCTCTTTGATTTGTTTTGTTTTCCATCTGCATGTAGGGCACAGTAGAGGGGGTGATGGATGAGAGTAGTCTTGGGTGGTAAGTGGAGCAATTGAGGAAAAAACTAGTTTTGAGAAAACTAGATTGGATGCTGCTTGATTTTATTTTATTCCCCAAAGCTGTGAGAACTCGTTGCCAATAGCTCATCTCCATAGCAGATTCCTGCACACACATGGCCTTTTTCACAGAATTACACACAGAATGATTGTTGAGGCTGGAATAGACCTTTGAGATCATCAAGTCCAGCCTAAGACCTGACACCATGACACCCAGCTAGACCATGTCACTAAGTGCCACATCCAATCTTTGATGTCACATCCAATCTTCGCAGCCCTAGCTCTCCAGTTTACTGGAGAAAGAGGTGTCAGGTACACAGTCTTTGTTTTTGAATATTCAGGATAAACTTTTAATAATGTTGAGAAAAAGCTTGGTGACTCTTAAAAGTGTGGCAGCACTCATTAATCCATATTTGATGTTGATGTTCCAGGTGGGTAAACTGAGAGAGAAAATCCAAGAGGTCAAGCAAGAAAGGGAGCAGGAACAGCACAAGCACACCGCCTATGTTTCTGAACTGAAAGCCAAGCTCCATGAGGAGAAAATGAAAGAACTTCAGAGCGTCAGAGAGCTGCTGATCCGGCAGCACGAGCAGGAGGTAGCGAGAATGGTGAAGATCAAAGATGGGGAGATTCAGCGTTTACAGTCAACAGTCAACGTCCTGCGGGACGGGGCGGCTGACAAAGTGAAGACGGCGCTGCTGAGCGAGGCGAAAGAAGAGGCTCGCAAGGCATTCGATGGTGAACGGATAAAGCTGCAACAGGAGATCTTGGAGCTAAAATCTGGCAAAAAGCAGCTCGAAGAAGCTTTGAACAATATTATGCAGGCAGATAAAATGAAGGCTGCTGACCTGCGCACGGCTTATCAGTCCCATCAGGATGAGATTAATAGAATAAAGCGGGAATGTGAGAGGGAGATCCGCAGGCTGGTGAGTTCATTAAGTAACGTGTGCCTGTTTCAGTTTAGAGCAGGTACTAGTATTCTCCTGAATGTGCCCATAAATATCAAAGCACTCTTTAGCAGTGACATCTTTCATCACTGCTGTTGCTACAACAAACCATTATTTCCTCCTTCCTATGGCAAAAGTGAACCTTGATTGACTCCATGTCTAGAGCAACCAAATCTTTATGTCCCACCAAATAGGAGTGAACCAAAACATTCCAGGATGAATTTTCTAAACAGATCAAATTTTCATTTTCCCACTTGCTCAAATGTATATCCTTACTAAGTCTCACTGATCAGACATTGCTCATTTCTCAATGCAAGAAACACCTTTGTGAGATGTCAAAATTAGCTGAAAGATTGTAATTCAGTCTTGCTGAAACAAGACGATGCCTTTGTTGCTCCTGCATTATTATCCAGGTCATATGTTTATAAGGTGTTTTTAATTTTTTTTAAAGTTCTGTGTTTTGGGTATTTTTGTTGTTTGGTTGTTTTTTTGTTTTTGGTTTTGGTTTTGGTTTTTTTTTACTGCAGCAGCATAATTAGGGCCCTGGACAGCAGGCTTTTTTTCATGCTTCATAAAGCTGAGGTCTTCAGTGCAGATGGTAGATTATGCTGTTTGTATAAAATCAGAAACCAGGCAATATTTTCCAACAGCAGGTGCCCCAAATAATTAATATTATTAAACTTTATAAAAAAGAATCTAAGAATGTAAAGAATTTAAGATGGGCTACACACAGTAGTACAGTCACAGAGTTCATCTAATGATACTTCAGTTGGTACCATGATACTTGCTATATATATGTATATATCTGATTGTTCATCAGCCTAAACTAGCAGTACAATAGCCATGTGAATATTATCTAAAATTAAAATGAACATAATATATATATATCAAGAAGTACAGACTTTAAATGCAATGAAACTTGTTTTCTTCAGAAAAAAATAGTTTATCAACACGTGTTTACACAAATATGTCTTCTTGCATTCCTTGGAAAAAAGGATGGTGAGAGCAAGCTGAAAACATGTAATATCTGTTTAATAGTGGTGATTTTCTGTCTGAGACTATGGAAGCTTTTAGTACAGTTAATATTTATGCTTTAAATTGGACGTTGATCAAGTCTCAAGAGTATCATCACTTCCTTGATTAATTAAAGCTGACTGCAAAGATTGGCAATGTGAGCTATCTGTAAGCATAGTTATCTTTCATATTTAGTTCCATGTTATAAATGTAGAATTTCAAAATCATAACTATATTGTACAGCTAATTTGTTAAAGTTTTAATGGGAGAGGAGATCGCTACTTCGTGGTGTCTGGGTTGTTTTGGTTTTTTGTTTTGTTTTGTTGGTATTTCTTTTGTTTTGTTTGGTTTTTTGGTTTTTTTTTTGAGAACAGTTTCTAAATAAATTGTAACCTTCTCAGAGAAGGCTACTTCACCAAAAAAATGGTGAAGTGAGGCACATAATGGTGCATCTCACGTTGCCCCAGTAAACACACATGGGCCGTGTCTTTGAGTGTTATTGTAAAGGAAATGCTGAAGACTTTGAAGAAGCTTTCACTGTGCTATGGTGTGAAATGGTGAAGAGTTTACTGTATGGCACACACAATTTCACTTGAGTTGTTCAGAATTTTAATTGCTGCCATACTGGGCCTCCATAACCAGTGGCTGTAAAAAGGTGGCTGTGTTGGGAGGCTGTGGAGATAACTAATTTTCTATTGTCACCCCAGAGGAAGGCTGCCATCAGCCTCATGAACTCTCACTGGAAATGTCCATATCTTCCTCCTATCAAAGTGCAGGGATAAAATATCAGGAGCATAATGTTGCCTTGTAGTGCCTTGACTCCTTTCAGATAATGAATTCCAGTTTTGTTATTAAATGGCATGGTTTGTTTTTATGAAAGAAAAGTATTTGTTCTAGGAATTAATAGTAGCAGTTTAGGCAGTTATTGCATAGGGCACTCTGAGGCGAGGTGAAAAATTCTGCAGGTTTCCAAATGCTGCTCTTATTCTCTGGGAGAACAAGGGGGATTACAGAATCAGATCATAAGGATATTCCCCTCTCCCTCCTCCTTCCATTTTAATTAGTGTGAGGGATGCTTGTCTTCAATTTCAGATTAACTGTATCAGCTGTGGATTTGTGGCACTTGATTGGTTTAGTTCTTTCCTTCTGGGATGAGATTAGAAGAATATGACAGGCAGTGTTATTAATATTAGCACAGTTCTGTAGCTGAGCTTCAATTAGTGTGCTTTTTTTTTTTCTCCGTGTGTTGTGTTTTATGACACTACTAAGACATCAGCATCTTTGGTATTAACAGCCTAAATGGACAGGGCATAGTGTAATTCCTATTCAGAGTAATTCAGAGTCTGATTGTCTTGTCAGATTTGGCTGATCTATTTTGCATTTTAGATCACAGGTTAGTTTGAAATTAATTGGAAGACTTACTTCACTTTGATGTAAAATAGTTCCATTTTTCTTAACCACAAAATCAATGCAAAAAATTCCACTGATCTTATTAGGTGCACCGTAAGATCCATATTTAACAGGGCAAATAGCACAGCAAATGAATAATAATTGCTTATTTCAGTTGTCTAGGTGATCCTGCTCTGGTAGGGGAGTTGAACTAGATGGTCTTCTAGGTCCTTTCCAACCCCTAACATTCTGTGATTCTGTATTCTCAAACTCATAAAAATTGTCTAAACTGTAATATGAAATTACAGCAGATTTGTATTTGCAGGGAAAGAAAAATCCTTTTACTGTTAGTAGAATTGCAGTAAAGAAATTTGTTTTCAGGAGTGATTTTTCAGAACTTCTTGATCAGTCATGATTGATGAAGATTCACAATTTATGTGCCTTTAGTCTCCTTAGTTCAAATAGTCTCATTGCATAATTTAAAGTTCCAGTGTGGAACCCCTCTTCTGTTTAGTGTTTGCCAAGTGTGTGTAATGCAGTATCTGAGAATAAACAGACTTTAAAGGTAGAATTCAAGGGAGTTTCACTGAGACTTCTGTTCAAGAGAAAACCACTCTTCTGGAATAAATTTATGTACCATTTATATAGTGATTTCTAAATAACTCTTATTTCAGTTTTGTGTCTGTGTGCAACNAAAGGATGGTGAGAGCAAGCTGAAAACATGTAATATCTGTTTAATAGTGGTGATTTTCTGTCTGAGACTATGGAAGCTTTTAGTACAGTTAATATTTATGCTTTAAATTGGACGTTGATCAAGTCTCAAGAGTATCATCACTTCCTTGATTAATTAAAGCTGACTGCAAAGATTGGCAATGTGAGCTATCTGTAAGCATAGTTATCTTTCATATTTAGTTCCATGTTATAAATGTAGAATTTCAAAATCATAACTATATTGTACAGCTAATTTGTTAAAGTTTTAATGGGAGAGGAGATCGCTACTTCGTGGTGTCTGGGTTGTTTTGGTTTTTTGTTTTGTTTTGTTGGTATTTCTTTTGTTTTGTTTGGTTTTTTGGTTTTTTTTTTGAGAACAGTTTCTAAATAAATTGTAACCTTCTCAGAGAAGGCTACTTCACCAAAAAAATGGTGAAGTGAGGCACATAATGGTGCATCTCACGTTGCCCCAGTAAACACACATGGGCCGTGTCTTTGAGTGTTATTGTAAAGGAAATGCTGAAGACTTTGAAGAAGCTTTCACTGTGCTATGGTGTGAAATGGTGAAGAGTTTACTGTATGGCACACACAATTTCACTTGAGTTGTTCAGAATTTTAATTGCTGCCATACTGGGCCTCCATAACCAGTGGCTGTAAAAAGGTGGCTGTGTTGGGAGGCTGTGGAGATAACTAATTTTCTATTGTCACCCCAGAGGAAGGCTGCCATCAGCCTCATGAACTCTCACTGGAAATGTCCATATCTTCCTCCTATCAAAGTGCAGGGATAAAATATCAGGAGCATAATGTTGCCTTGTAGTGCCTTGACTCCTTTCAGATAATGAATTCCAGTTTTGTTATTAAATGGCATGGTTTGTTTTTATGAAAGAAAAGTATTTGTTCTAGGAATTAATAGTAGCAGTTTAGGCAGTTATTGCATAGGGCACTCTGAGGCGAGGTGAAAAATTCTGCAGGTTTCCAAATGCTGCTCTTATTCTCTGGGAGAACAAGGGGGATTACAGAATCAGATCATAAGGATATTCCCCTCTCCCTCCTCCTTCCATTTTAATTAGTGTGAGGGATGCTTGTCTTCAATTTCAGATTAACTGTATCAGCTGTGGATTTGTGGCACTTGATTGGTTTAGTTCTTTCCTTCTGGGATGAGATTAGAAGAATATGACAGGCAGTGTTATTAATATTAGCACAGTTCTGTAGCTGAGCTTCAATTAGTGTGCTTTTTTTTTTTCTCCGTGTGTTGTGTTTTATGACACTACTAAGACATCAGCATCTTTGGTATTAACAGCCTAAATGGACAGGGCATAGTGTAATTCCTATTCAGAGTAATTCAGAGTCTGATTGTCTTGTCAGATTTGGCTGATCTATTTTGCATTTTAGATCACAGGTTAGTTTGAAATTAATTGGAAGACTTACTTCACTTTGATGTAAAATAGTTCCATTTTTCTTAACCACAAAATCAATGCAAAAAATTCCACTGATCTTATTAGGTGCACCGTAAGATCCATATTTAACAGGGCAAATAGCACAGCAAATGAATAATAATTGCTTATTTCAGTTGTCTAGGTGATCCTGCTCTGGTAGGGGAGTTGAACTAGATGGTCTTCTAGGTCCTTTCCAACCCCTAACATTCTGTGATTCTGTAATTGGTGAGAACAACCATTGTAANTTATTTCAGTTTTGTGTCTGTGTGCAACACTGTATCTTATTATTTAAGTGAAGGGCTCTGAAAGCCTGATGGTAACATCTTTTCAGATTAAGAATTGCATTGTTCCACTTCAGGACAAAACCCAATTTCAACTTGAGTCTTTCACAAGGTAGTATTTTTTTATAACCTTGCAGAGCTCTTACTGTGTTTGCCTGTAAGTGCTTAGTATATTACTTAGCACTGACACTCCCCACATGAACTGCAGTATCATATGGATTCACAGAAAAAATTAGATGGTGAGGGTCCTCTCAACATCTTCTCATCCAGTATCCTGCTTGAGCAAGGCTGCCCTGAAAGCCAAATCAGGTTGCTCTGGGTCTCTTCCAGTCCAAAATGAAAAGCTCCAGTCAGACCTGCAGTCTCTGTTACAATCTGCTTCTTCATGAGGGGTTTTTAGCTTATTTCTGCAACATATCAAAGTCCCACTGAAGGGTATTCCTGTCCTCTAGTGAAGGAACAGCTCCCACAAATTTGATAACATTGACATATTTGGGGATGCTGCATTTCATTTCTTTGTCTGGGCAGTTGACTAAGCTGTTTAAAATATTTTATTCCCTTCAGCTTTTAAGAGATAAAATTTAGATTATTGAGATTACAGTTTTTACCTTTCAAGAGACTCAGCAATTATTCTTCTGTAAAACATGGAAATTAGTAGAAGCAAAATATTAGCATTCCACCAAACGCCCAAATTACACCCTTTCCTGTGGTGCAAACTGTTTTCTAGTAACATTCACCTTCTCCTGCTTTCCCATTAATATGATTTTGCCATTTTAGGGCAGTGAAATTTGTATCTTTAGGTTACATCCAGCAGTGGGGGTGATGTGGAGACTTTTTGTGTCTCTGAAAATTCTGGAGCAAGGGGACAATTGACTGCTGACTGGGGCACTCCATGATCCTTTGTTGCCTGGAGAAAAAGGATGGAGATTCCCTCTTCTCACTTAACTTGTGCAATGGCACATACTCCTCAGCTTTGATTCCTAGGAAAAATCTGGAGTTCTGACAGTGCAAAGATGAGGTTTGAATCATCCAAGTAAGTATAGTCATGCATGGTTGGGCAGAGTCTGCTGCAGCATGCTTCTTTCAGCCTCTTAAACTAGCATGTGTTTCATACCCAGCTGCTGATATGAAATTGTAGGCTGCTTCTCTGGATTTTGCCATCTGTTTCAGACACGTGTTTCAGCTGCATTCCAAGGCTAGGCTAATCTCCAGCAAAGAAGACCCTTTGCACCACCTCTAGCATTTTAGGACTACAAATAATACTTTCCATCCTCTGGATACTTATGCTTGAACTCTTAGGGGATGACAGGACAGCACTCCACCCAGGTCTTGTTTTTTTCCTGAGCAAGCAGCTCTATTGAGACTTTTATAATGCAGGCTCAGCATGTTTATTCTTAATATTTTCTGAGGGGTCTGCTATGGTACATAGGTCACAAATCTCAATTTTATATCTCTTTACAAAATAGGGAACAGTATTAAAAACCCACAGAATTTGTGTGGTGTGGCACCAGGACAAAATTCTTACAAAGTTTGTATTACTTAGTTGAACATCTTCCATCTTCTTTTCTACTTGTTCATTATAGCTCTCAATGAGCACTTGCAATAGGTAATGAGAGATCCAGTGGAGGATGCAGTCAGCTAGAGTGAGGCAAGGTGCTTTAGAGAAAGATGTGATAAACCACTTATCAGAAAGTTCTGAAATTGTCCATATGTTTTTTCTGTAATTTATCAAAAATTTTAATACATGCCTTACCTATGAGACTTACACATTATGATATTTTTCCACAAAATTTATTGGAGAAAATATTGACTGCTGGTTTAGAAAAATGAAATTCAGTCCCATCTGCTTGTGTCTGTGAATCTTTTCTACTGTATTTCTGGCATCTTTTCTGCCTCTTTCCCTAAGATTCATGAGTAATTAGGACATATTTATTTAAATAGATGACTATGTCTGGTGTAGAGAATGCTATGCATAATACAGGAATATTGTAATTCCTTCCTACAGGTGGACTTTCAGTTTGGGATATTGTTGTTCTGTTTTATTGTCCCTTTATAAATGTAAAGATGATAATTTAATTTAATTCTATTTTTGCCTCTTTGAGTAGCATCGCCTTTTTTTGTTTTTGTTTTTCCTAGTAACTAATATTCTTTCTGTCTTGATATTCATATTTTCAGTGTTCAACATTTAGTATAAAGATTAATTCCATTTCTTTTGGAGAANCACTGTATCTTATTATTTAAGTGAAGGGCTCTGAAAGCCTGATGGTAACATCTTTTCAGATTAAGAATTGCATTGTTCCACTTCAGGACAAAACCCAATTTCAACTTGAGTCTTTCACAAGGTAGTATTTTTTTATAACCTTGCAGAGCTCTTACTGTGTTTGCCTGTAAGTGCTTAGTATATTACTTAGCACTGACACTCCCCACATGAACTGCAGTATCATATGGATTCACAGAAAAAATTAGATGGTGAGGGTCCTCTCAACATCTTCTCATCCAGTATCCTGCTTGAGCAAGGCTGCCCTGAAAGCCAAATCAGGTTGCTCTGGGTCTCTTCCAGTCCAAAATGAAAAGCTCCAGTCAGACCTGCAGTCTCTGTTACAATCTGCTTCTTCANGTTTATTCTTAATATTTTCTGAGGGGTCTGCTATGGTACATAGGTCACAAATCTCAATTTTATATCTCTTTACAAAATAGGGAACAGTATTAAAAACCCACAGAATTTGTGTGGTGTGGCACCAGGACAAAATTCTTACAAAGTTTGTATTACTTAGTTGAACATCTTCCATCTTCTTTTCTACTTGTTCATTATAGCTCTCAATGAGCACTTGCAATAGGTAATGAGAGATCCAGTGGAGGATGCAGTCAGCTAGAGTGAGGCAAGGTGCTTTAGAGAAAGATGTGATAAACCACTTATCAGAAAGTTCTGAAATTGTCCATATGTTTTTTCTGTAATTTATCAAAAATTTTAATACATGCCTTACCTATGAGACTTACACATTATGATATTTTTCCACAAAATTTATTGGAGAAAATATTGACTGCTGGTTTAGAAAAATGAAATTCAGTCCCATCTGCTTGTGTCTGTGAATCTTTTCTACTGTATTTCTGGCATCTTTTCTGCCTCTTTCCCTAAGATTCATGAGTAATTAGGACATATTTATTTAAATAGATGACTATGTCTGGTGTAGAGAATGCTATGCATAATACAGGAATATTGTAATTCCTTCCTACAGGTGGACTTTCAGTTTGGGATATTGTTGTTCTGTTTTATTGTCCCTTTATAAATGTAAAGATGATAATTTAATTTAATTCTATTTTTGCCTCTTTGAGTAGCATCGCCTTTTTTTGTTTTTGTTTTTCCTAGTAACTAATATTCTTTCTGTCTTGATATTCATATTTTCAGTGTTCAACATTTAGTATAAAGATTAATTCCATTTCTTTTGGAGAAGAGCATTGTAGAATTCTGTGTTCTGCAGTTGGCTAGGACATAACTTTAATAAGGATGGGTAAAGAAGGTCTTGCACNACTGCAGTATCATATGGATTCACAGAAAAAATTAGATGGTGAGGGTCCTCTCAACATCTTCTCATCCAGTATCCTGCTTGAGCAAGGCTGCCCTGAAAGCCAAATCAGGTTGCTCTGGGTCTCTTCCAGTCCAAAATGAAAAGCTCCAGTCAGACCTGCAGTCTCTGTTACAATCTGCTTCTTCATGAGGGGTTTTTAGCTTATTTCTGCAACATATCAAAGTCCCACTGAAGGGTATTCCTGTCCTCTAGTGAAGGAACAGCTCCCACAAATTTGATAACATTGACATATTTGGGGATGCTGCATTTCATTTCTTTGTCTGGGCAGTTGACTAAGCTGTTTAAAATATTTTATTCCCTTCAGCTTTTAAGAGATAAAATTTAGATTATTGAGATTACAGTTTTTACCTTTCAAGAGACTCAGCAATTATTCTTCTGTAAAACATGGAAATTAGTAGAAGCAAAATATTAGCATTCCACCAAACGCCCAAATTACACCCTTTCCTGTGGTGCAAACTGTTTTCTAGTAACATTCACCTTCTCCTGCTTTCCCATTAATATGATTTTGCCATTTTAGGGCAGTGAAATTTGTATCTTTAGGTTACATCCAGCAGTGGGGGTGATGTGGAGACTTTT
Source organism: Ceyx cyanopectus (assembly GCA_013401355.1). Lineage (NCBI taxonomy): Eukaryota > Metazoa > Chordata > Aves > Coraciiformes > Alcedinidae > Ceyx > Ceyx cyanopectus. The sequence goes on along the minus strand of VYZU01000102.1, from coordinate 10,418 downwards.
TGTGTCTCTGAAAATTCTGGAGCAAGGGGACAATTGACTGCTGACTGGGGCACTCCATGATCCTTTGTTGCCTGGAGAAAAAGGATGGAGATTCCCTCTTCTCACTTAACTTGTGCAATGGCACATACTCCTCAGCTTTGATTCCTAGGAAAAATCTGGAGTTCTGACAGTGCAAAGATGAGGTTTGAATCATCCAAGTAAGTATAGTCATGCATGGTTGGGCAGAGTCTGCTGCAGCATGCTTCTTTCAGCCTCTTAAACTAGCATGTGTTTCATACCCAGCTGCTGATATGAAATTGTAGGCTGCTTCTCTGGATTTTGCCATCTGTTTCAGACACGTGTTTCAGCTGCATTCCAAGGCTAGGCTAATCTCCAGCAAAGAAGACCCTTTGCACCACCTCTAGCATTTTAGGACTACAAATAATACTTTCCATCCTCTGGATACTTATGCTTGAACTCTTAGGGGATGACAGGACAGCACTCCACCCAGGTCTTGTTTTTTTCCTGAGCAAGCAGCTCTATTGAGACTTTTATAATGCAGGCTCAGCATGTTTATTCTTAATATTTTCTGAGGGGTCTGCTATGGTACATAGGTCACAAATCTCAATTTTATATCTCTTTACAAAATAGGGAACAGTATTAAAAACCCACAGAATTTGTGTGGTGTGGCACCAGGACAAAATTCTTACAAAGTTTGTATTACTTAGTTGAACATCTTCCATCTTCTTTTCTACTTGTTCATTATAGCTCTCAATGAGCACTTGCAATAGGTAATGAGAGATCCAGTGGAGGATGCAGTCAGCTAGAGTGAGGCAAGGTGCTCTAGAGAAAGATGTGATAAACCACTTATCAGAAAGTTCTGAAATTGTCCATATGTTTTTTCTGTAATTTATCAAAAATTTTAATACATGCCTTACCTATGAGACTTACACATTATGATATTTTTCCACAAAATTTATTGGAGAAAATATTGACTGCTGGTTTA
>VYZU01000101.1:28648-83116 GCA_013401355.1 Ceyx cyanopectus | reverse complement strand
CCTGTATTAATTTGAAGTTAGGTGCTATATTCTCCAGCTGAATATACACCACTGCCTACTCACAAAGAAGATCTTCTTTCTGCTTGAAAGGTTTTGATATATGGAAATGAATACCTGCTTTACAAGGGAGAAATTGCTTATTTTCAGAAATTGTCTGAGCCTTTACAGACCCAACAGTGTGGTAATGTAAAAGATAACTTCAGGTAGGAAGCCAAGCTGAGAAGAGGACTGGCTACTGCTAGAAGATTATCTTCAACCTTCTCTTAAATCTCCATTGACAGAGCCCCCACACCCTCCTTGATGTACCCCAGGGTTTCTGTCTTCTTGTGATACTTCTACACTTAGCCTGCTGTAGGAATTCAGCAACAGGTAAAAGAAAGTCAGCAAGGTCTCCAGCCTTTGTGCTTGAGGACAACAGCAAATGAGGAGCTTGGATGGATTAGCTAGATGCAGTGACCAAGATGGGCTATACTCATCATGTATTTAAAATGAAGACAGGAATCAAGATATAAGGAGGTTACCCTTTTCCTTCTGAAAACATATATGCTCTGAATCCAAACCAGAAAGATGATGTAGGCCATTGTGGCTCAAAATATGACATATCAACAGCTGGGGTTTTGATCTTGGGATGGATCACGTGGTTTTGGAATCGGGCACACATCCTCCAGAATAAGGAGAGCCTTGAGAAGAGTGACAAATTTCACCAGAACTGCAGGAAACCAACTGCAAACATTTAAGGAGGTCTGCATGCTGTGTTAGAGTGAACTGATAGGGAAGCAAATATATGCCAGCAAACATGTATTTGGGATGACAACACAATAATGGATGAAAATTTGGAAATTCTACATTTCAAATAACGGATAGATCAGAGATTATCTAGTCACATAGGAAATGGAAAACACAGAGTGACATCCTACTTGGGTGACAAGAAGGGAATCAAACCCACAGAGCACATTTGGGTTTATGATGTATTTCTACATAAATGCTAGAAGACTAAGAAATAAGATTGAGTTGCTGGGGAATAATAGTGACTTTCATTTAATTTTTTTCCTTAAATTATTTCAATATCCTGAAAACATTGTAATGCCATGCTACAAAATCCACAAGAAAGCAAGTGCATTTTGCCAGGGTTGGGTTGAGGGAATAAAGCCACGTGCTGAAGTGACCTTCGATTTAAACCAACATTATCTGCAGAAACAAGCTTCCAGCCAGGGTGATAACACTTAATGAAATACATCATGTGACAAGACACACTGAAAATGAGAGCTGAAAACAACAATAACTGAAGTGGCAATGACCCGTCTTTAGACAGAGAAAAGGCCTTATCAGGACACAACACAAGCAATTCATGACTAACACAGATCAGATGCTGAAGGAACCCAAAGGAGAAGATGCAATCCTTCAGGATGACGTCCTGTACAACTAAAGTATTCCATTGAAGCAATACAAAATGCCTCAATGCCATTCTTTGGTCTCAGTAAAGCACTTTGTTGCAGTAACACAGTCCCAGGGGAGTTAACAAAGTACAAGAAATCCACAGGAGTTGTATTCAGCTTCAAAACCAGAAGCTACAGAAAGAAACAAAAAAAAAACCAAACCCAAAACAAAACAAAACAAAAAAATAGTTCAGGCTATATAAAAGAATGAAAACCTTAGACAGAGACTAACTGAACAGAGTTGGCACATATCAGGACTGAAGATAGGGTTGAGAAAGGACAAGAGAAAAGTGGCCTGGTCTAGAAATAAAGCAAAAAAAGATGCTTATACATGAGAAGACATCTGTCAAAAGCTGAAGTTTTATCCAAAGAAAGAAACCATGGAGAGTCACATTCTGGCAGATTACATATGAAAATATAATGGAGGCCCTCCCAGAAAAAAAAGAAAAAAAAACTGGAGAAAAAACCCAACTTTAACAACTCAAAAAAGAGAAAGTCTTTCTTCAGAAACTTCAGAACAGCAGTATTGACAGAAAGTTGACATCATCAAATGATGATAGGACTTGTTGAGTTTTAACCCCAGCCAGTAACTAAGCCCCACACAGTGCTCACTCTCCTCCCCATGAGACGGGGGAAGAGAATTTGAAGGGTAAAAGTGAGAAAACTTGTGGGTTGAGATAAAAACAGTTTAATAATTAAAATAATAATGATAATTTGTATTTAAAATGAAAATAGCAGAGGGAAATAAAGCCCAAGAAAGACACATGATACAAATGAAAACAATTGCTCACCACTAACTGTCCAAAAAGTCCCCAGGTGGTGAACCACCACTAACCTTCACCTAATTTTATTGCTGACAATAACATATGGTCTGAAATAAGCCTTTGGTCAGGTGGGGACAGCTGTCTGTCCCATCTGTGCCTTTTTGTGCATCCCCAGCCTAGTCAGTGTTGGGATGAGGTGAGGAGCAGCAAAGGTTTTGACCTTAAGTAGTAGTACTTCCTTACCCAGTAGCACTTACTTGGCAGTAACTGAAACATCCCAGTGTTATCAACACTCTTTCCAGCACAAATCCAAAACTATGAAGACAACCACTCAGCCAAAAACAGCACAGGGCTATAAACATAAAATTCAGGTGAGGACAAGAGTACTGCAGAGAAACTGAAGCAATTTTTTTTATTAGTATCCACTGTAGAACAAGGTAGAGAAAAATTGGTATTCTGAAATTGAAGTGACTTCAAAAGACATCATGCATGGATTGATTGTCCAAGTGAATGGTAAGAAATCTCAAGAATTGGTAGAGGTAACCACCAAGAAATGTCACCAAAAAAATAGCTGTTCACAAAGAAAACTCAAGGATGAACAAGGTGTTTTGTTATAGCCATTACCAGTTTTGCTTTGTTCCTAGAGGGTTAGAAAATAGAAAAAGTGACATCAAATAAAAACAAATCTGAAAAAGTTTCTAGGAGACACTGAAGGAATGGTGAAAATTAGTGTAAACTGCAGTAAGGAAAAGGTCAAGTGGACATTTGGATAAATGTGATCTAGTTTGGAGCAGTCACTGGCATTTGCAAATTCCATTTCTGCCTTACAAACCTTCTGGAGGTTCTCAAATGGGGTCAAAACTGCAGATAGAGAAATAAATAATAAACATGGGGTTGAACTGTGGTAGCAGTAAATCCCACACAACAAATGCTCCTGTTCAGAGCAGAGAAGGTAGCAGGCAGCAGCTTTTGTAGGTTTAATTGCAAGCACAGCATTGTCAGAGCTGCCACTGCTTGGTAAAATACTGAGCTTTGTGTTTGCTCTTCCTCAGCCAGCCTGTACAACTATGTTTTTTAAGACCTAAGGTGTTAGAATTCAGAAAGTTTTTCAAAAGGAAGGAAAAAAAAAAAAAAGGAAAGTTTGCTGCCTTTATTTTTTTTTTTCCCCCCCTAGCAGCTTGTAGCAATAACTGTGGGGGTCTAAATTACACTCCGAACTGTATTAAAAATGACCTTACTAATTCTAGAATTATATTGTGGCTCGTTCTTTTGGGCAGTACTAACAATGGGTTTGTTTGTCACAACATCAATATGAGCCACCTTCTCCACAGTCACAGATGGCTTGTCTTGCTACCACATCAATGGACATACAGAGCAAACAAAATTGTCTTAAGAGTTTCAGGTGTTAATTAATGGCATTTATTTTGTGTTTGCAGAAACAAACAGCTATTTACTTCTTCAGATCAAAAGAAGTAAATGCTAAAAAATAAAATNCAGCATTGTCAGAGCTGCCACTGCTTGGTAAAATACTGAGCTTTGTGTTTGCTCTTCCTCAGCCAGCCTGTACAACTATGTTTTTTAAGACCTAAGGTGTTAGAATTCAGAAAGTTTTCCAAAAGGAAGGAAAAAAAAAAAAAAGGAAAGTTTGCTGCCTTTATTTTTTTTTTTCCCCCCCTAGCAGCTTGTAGCAATAACTGTGGGGGTCTAAATTACACTCCGAACTGTATTAAAAATGACCTTACTAATTCTAGAATTATATTGTGGCTCGTTCTTTTGGGCAGTACTAACAATGGGTTTGTTTGTCACAACATCAATATGAGCCACCTTCTCCACAGTCACAGATGGCTTGTCTTGCTACCACATCAATGGACATACAGAGCAAACAAAATTGTCTTAAGAGCTTCAGGTGTTAATTAATGGCATTTATTTTGTGTTTGCAGAAACAAACAGCTATTTACTTCTTCAGATCAAAAGAAGTAAATGCTAAAAAATAAAATAAAATTAAATTAAAAAAAATAATCCTCTAAACAATCCTCTAAAAAAACCCTCTAAACATTTGGCTTAGGAAAAGCACTGTCTCAAAAGAAGCAAGGATTAAAGGAGTAGCTTTAATGTGGAAGTTACAGACTGAATGAGGTATGGCCTAAAGCATGCCTGAAAACTCTTTCAAACAAAGGAAAAATGGGGAAAGAAGGGAGCTTGTCAGGAAATTCTAAATTTGTCCCCAATGCTTTCTTCAGCTACAACTGTGAATAATACACACCTAGAGTGGGAAGTCTAAAAACTCTTGCAAATGGCCTAACACTTCTGTCATTTAAATCAGCAGGGAAAATCCAAGCATAGATGAAATTTTATTCCTACTTCTGCTCAGATAAATAATTTATCCTTCAGTGTCTCTCTGTCAAAAATAGGAGCTAATGCTACTTTGACTATATGTTTTGCCTTTTTACTTTCAGGGCTCAGATAATGAAATATGAGTGGTAATAAGACTAAAAATAGCATTTATGTCTGGTTACTGTTCACTACTCCAATTAACTCTGATCTAGTCTGTGGTTAAAACAGGAATACTAAGGAACTTTAAACAGGAGATATTATCCTGCAATATTTATGCTCGTATTGAGTCTTCATTGATGTACACAAAACCAACAGGTATTCTATTCAAATATATTATTTAAATATTTCTATCAGTAAGAATTGGTTCTATTATCCCCATCTACATGTCTTCCAGGTATTTAATTATATTTGCCTTCTTAGTTAGCAATCACATACTTAAATTTTAAAATCATTTATAATCAGTGTTTGGGAGACTGTGAAGAGCCCAACAGCTTATTACTTTAATTTTTATTTTTATACTTCCATTTTTAAGACTCAGTTGTTTTCAGCCACTGGCACTATGAGCAATTCTGCATTAAGGTTAAGGACTAATATGTATCCCAGGATTCAATGACCTTCTCATACAGCCCACACATGTATTAACCAGACTTGAGTTCCTGGTCTGTTATATGAGGAACTTGCCTTTGAAATACTTCAACCTTCAAATATCACACAAGATTGGAAAGTAATGACATATAATTTGTTTCTGGAGAAATAAATGTGAACAAAATCCCTTCATTTTATATGCTATATAGGAGAAATGCAGACTTGCTAATCTCCTTTTAATTGCTTGCTTCCTAAATTGAGCATTTTTTCAAAACTGAATACAAGGATTTGTATTTTTTCTTCCTTAATAATTTAAAATTATGACTTTCTCTTTAGAAGCTTCATCATCAAAATGGGAGAGAGAAAAATCAAAGGCAATGGGTCATCCTGGAGATTATCATCAATAATTCATTAGGCTCTGTGGTAGTGTTCTGGCCTCGTAGGAATACTGCTTAATTCATCTTGCAATTACATTAAACCCAGCTGAGAATTCCTTAATGTATCTCAGGACCTTCATCTTTTGTGAATATTAGTATTACATATATAATGTGTATTATTTACATTATAATTACACAGGTGAAATGTTCACTTTGGATAAACAGCCAGTATCTTTTTTAAATTTTATTATTCATTTCCTTGTTTGCCTGTTTGTTGGTTTGGTTTAAAAAATAATAATAAAACTAATAATAATTATTATTATTATTATTATTTAACTTCTACTTCAACAACCTATTAAAAAGGCCACTCTGAATTAATGTCTATAAAGATCATGGGATCTACACAAGATGTATAAAGCAAATGGGCTCTTTCGACCTGGTATTTTTGGAGGGGTTAATGTTAACAAAAACTTATTAGTTACCACTAAAGCTTTTTAACTCAGTGAAAATTTAAGATCAGCCAGAAGTATTTTATTGAAAACAGCCTCAAGGATTTCCCCTTGCAGTCAGAGCTAATCAGGAGAAAATGAAGCTTGTCCTCAAAGAGAAACCAATTAACAAAGCACTGCAGGTAGTTTTAATGAAAGCCTAAGAGGCACCAACAAACACCACAACCATACTAAAAAAGAATAAGCAAAGTCATCTCCCCTTAGGTCAATGCAATCTCCCACATCTTTACACCTCCCAAACACGTATCTATAAAAAAAAAAAAAAAGCAGCAAAATCCATGACAGAGACGTGTTATCTCTGCACAACACCAAGCACATTAATAGATGCATAAACCCTCTAGTCAGGAATGAAAACAAAACTTAGAACTGATCTTGTTACTTTGCAGACCAAGACAGAATTGGGTAGACTTCAAATATCACCACCTTTTGTAATAATTGTCCCCCAAGAAAAAGTATTATTCCTTCATTTATATCATGGGGGAAAAAAAAATGCAGGACAAGGGTCTGGTTTTGAGACCTTTGTAAAGATGATTCATTACACAAGTCTCAGTAACATTAAAAAAAGCAGAGCCAAGTACAAAGATGAAGTAACAGGGGGATAGGTCCCATCACTGACTCATCTTTATCAAGTTACAACCTTGCAAAAGGAGAATCAATCATAGANCCATTACCCCTCTTCCTTTCACTCCAGGCCCTTGGAAACAGCCCCTCTGCAGCCTTCCTGCAGCCCCTTCAGGCACTGGCAGGTGCTCTAAGGTCTCCCCAGAGCCTTCTCTTCTCCAGGATGAACAACCCCAGCTCCTTCAGCCTGTCCCCACAGAAGAGCTGTTCCAGCCTCTGAGCATCTCTGTGGCCTCCTCTGGCCCCTCTCCATCAGCTCCATGTCTCTCCTGTGCTGAGGGCTCCAGAGCTGGCTGCAATACTCCAGGGGAGGTCTGAGCAGAGCAGAGCAGAGGGGCAGAATCCCCTCTCTCTAGCTGCTGCCCACACTTCTCTTGCTGCAGCCCAGGCTGCCATTGGCCTTCTTGGCTGCCAGTGCCCACTGCTGCCTCATGGCCAGCTTCTCAGCCACCAACACCCCCCAGTCCTTTTTGCAGAGCTGCTTCCCAGCCTCTCATCCCCCAGCCTGGATTGACAGTGAGGGTTGTTCCCACCCAGGTGCAGGACCCTGCACTTAGTCTTGTTGAACCTCATGAGGTTCACCTGGGCCCACCTCTCCAGGTCCCTTTGGATGAATTTAGCTCAAAAGGAGGTTGGTCTTACAGCAAGATAGAGGAGACCTGTGCATAACAAGGAATCACAGAATTGTCAAGGTTGGAAAAGACTTCCAAGATCATCAAGTCCAACCCTCTACGCAACACCTCCATGACCACAAGACCATGTCCCAAAGTGCCACATCCACTCATTTTTTGATCATCTCCAGGGATGGTGACTTCACCACTTCCCTGGGCAGCCTGTTCCAATGCTTAACTGCTCTTTCAGCAAATAAATTCTTCCTAATACCAAATCTGAATTTCATCTTGCAATTTGTGTCCTGTCATTACTTACTAGGGAGAAGAGGCCAACACCAGCCTCACTACAACCTCCTTTCAGGTAGCTGTAGGGAGCAATAAGGTCTCCTCTTCAGGCTAAACAAACCCAGCTACCTCAGCCTCTCATCATAAGGCATGTTCTCCAACTCTCCAACAACTTCATTGCTCTCCTCTGCAGCCACTCCAGCACCTCAAAGTCTTTCTTATACTGTGGTGCCCAAAACCATAGACAGAAGGCAATTTTCTATCCAATTTTTTATCCAACTGTCCTAACAGTTATGAACCTTTGACATACTCTTCTTCTAGAATAATATTAGGAAACTAAAACCAATATCTAGGCTCAAATTTTTTTCAAAGACTCCTAAAGCTTCCAGAAAGTAAAATGTCATCAAAGCCAAAACTCTAACTTTCAGAAATTACTTATCTGTGGAAAGAATGGTTACTTTTATACTCTTCCCTGAGCTCCAGTCCTACAAAAATGTCTTCAAATAGGTTATATTTAAAATAGAAAAATAGCTTCTACACCTTTCATTCTAGATGTAGAACAATGTTTTATTTTTTTAGCAGTACAGCTGAAAAAGTTGTTGCTTCTTTACACACAAAACACATTACACACTTCAGACATCACTTCTTCACATATAATCACATGCTTCATCATTTTTAGGAGCTTGCCTGAAAAAAAAAAAAAGAGCTATCCATGCTCTCAAGATGAATGTTTCCAGTATTAAAATATCAACACGCTTTTGACTCAGAGATAAGAGAATTAATAGGGACTTAAAGTGAGGAATTCTACACAAATTAGTATGGACATAAAACGAGGACTTCTACACAGACTTTCACTTTGTGTTCTAATGCCAAATCTTTGAAGCAGTCAGTTCTACTTTGTTTCTTCCAGTTGAAGAACAGCATCTTACTGCCAGCTCCATAGAAATTAAACTCTTTTCATCTTAGAGTTTTATTGGTTCTTATGCTGTACTAAATTAACATGACTAATATATTATTTTTGAAGTATTCTAATGAATTGTGGGATTTTATATTAGTTTGAAAGAATTTTTTACCAGGTTTGTATTCACATCATTTGCAAATCAATACAAGAAGGAACATAGCAAGAAAACAAATGTAGTGTACCTTGTATTTGTCTCTTTCTCATTAGTGTCAGAGATTAAGTGCAGCATGCATAAACAACTCTGGACAGTTCTACTTCACCCCTGTGGTTAGTGAATAAGGAAATAATAGAAGACTTTTAAGGGACTCTGCCTCACATAAAGCTCTCAGCCACAGAGAAGATAAATTCCTAAATAACATCTAGAGAAAAACAGTAAAAAATACAATGTAGTTCACAGATCCTTACCTGTAACATGTGCAGAAAACTTGGGCTGGAAAATAGCTGAAGGAGAAAAACAGTTCTGAGAAACTCAACCAATGAAGCCTTTTTCATAAACATTGAAGTTCCATATTTGGAGTCTAAAAGTACCACAAAGTGAACTCTCCCTCAGGGAGAATTGTTGTTTCTGTGCTGTGGCTTCTCCACTGTCCCAAAGTAATGTTGTATTATACTCCTTCTTTCAGTGGAGCTGCTAAGAGAAACAAATCTGAGTCAGACATCTGGTTTTTGAAAAAATGCAGAAACACAGGATTTTTAAATTACTACCATTAAAAGAGATTTATTTTCAGTTGGCTGATAAGTGGTTGGGGTGGGAAGTTATAGGCATGTGGGTGTAACAAGCTCACCTAATGTTAATTTCCTCAGTAGTCAAGAGGTAAAATCACTTCAGCTGATCCTCTGTGGAAGTGCAACATGGATTCTCCCTGTACCAACCTGGAAAGATCAATGCACCACTTCCCTCATTAGATATTTCAAGCACAGTTTGCTTTTCCTCATGGTCAATTATTTTCCCTTGCCATTTGGAAGACGAAGTATTTTCATTCATGTTCTCAAACCTAGAAACTGGGTTTTTTTTACTTTCCTTGCCACTTTCCTTTTACTTAACAATATTACTTTCCACTTTCTGACTGCATATGTGGACTTGAAGAAATAGCCCAGCAAGATTTTTTATCTCACTCACAGTAATGCTTCCTTGGATGCCATACGTAGCTTGATCTACAATAATTAGATCCCTTTTTAAAGGAGAAAAGTGGGAGCTGCTTACTAATTATTTGAGCTTCTGGTCAGTGAATTTAAACTGCAAGACAAAAGGTCTTGGAACAATCTGTAGGAAAAATGCTAATAAATCAAACAGGCACTGGAAGTCTTTTTTTTTCTAAAAGAAATGTGTTCAGCAGAGCTCTGAAGTGACAAAAGTTATAACCTACATATTATATCATCTGAAGGTCTATCCCAGCTTCATTCTTCAGCCTCCACTTCTAAGTTGCTCAGAAGTCTCTCCTTCACTTTATATTAAACAGCTTTTTGTTTAATTTCTTTTGAAGTCTAAAACTGTCAAATGGGAAATGTAGAAATACACAGCCTAAAAGAGTTAAATATATGATTAAAAAAAAATGTAGCAGAGAAGTAATAGAAAAATAAAATTATCATCAGGTCAGTTTCCAGCAGCTTAAATGGGCATTTTTTCTGCTCTTATATCCTGTATGTTTCATTATTTCCAAATTTCATAGATACAGGTTTGACTGGGGGCAAAGGGAACACCTCAGAGGGGGGAGTGAGCAGCTTCCAGTCTGTTTTTCTGCTGTGATTAAAACACATTTTAAAGGCCTTCACTGATCCTCCAATTTACCCTGATTCTAATCTCTCATTCATTTTGCTCTAAAAAGCCCCAATTTTACTTTTATGCTCCAATAGCAACACTGGTAGATCAATCAATTTTAAAAGCTCTGTGCACTCTATCTGGACACTAATAAAGTAATATGCACAGAGCCATCAATTTTTACCCTGAATAATAAATCTAATTGTCTTGTTCAATAATGCTAACACTTCACAGCTTGTGGTGATGGATTTAAAAACCAAAGTGTCAGCAAATGCAGATGATTTTTTTGCAATGACTCGTATGAATAGCTGTAAGGGGCAAAAAGCAAAAATGAAGATACAAATGAGGAGAATTACCAATAAATATTGGTTGGGATAAATAGGAGGTGGGTAAATGCAAAAAATCACTCAGAAAACCAATTATTCATAAGGATTAAACCCCAGTTCTGATTACCCAAATTAGCTTTTATGCTAAACACCATATAAACCTTCTTATACAAGATAAGTTGATAGTACACAAGTGAGAATCTGAGATTCTCACATCCAATTCTGACAGGGAGTGGCTAGGGATACCTGGTAAAAATCAATTTATTTGTAGCACAATTGAAATATTTCTCACTGGACGTACCAGTCTCTGCTGATTTCTCTGATGCTTTCTATTCCATATATCTGTTAACTGCAGAAAAACTATTCATTGAGCCACCTGTACTGAATTTCCAACCCCTTGGCACCAATTTCCCTATTAGCTGGTATTTGGGGCAATAAACTATAGCAGCTGAGGAATGGATCCACCCTCCTTTCTCATGGTTTTACCTTGACATGTTGTAGATTGACTTACCAGACCTAAGGGCAGAATTATCTGAAATCACTCAATAGGAGTGGATTATTAGATAATAATGATAATATGAAAGAAATACATTAGATACAATAGATAGAGATCATTATATTATAAATTACAACTTTTGATTCTTTAACACTTAGACAATTTCTTGTCTTCACAAGAGCATCAACAGCTCCAATCTATTTCTTCCTGTTCAATTCCTCAGCACCCCAGGGTGTTATCATTATCTGTAATTATTTTGAGCAACTTCCAATACTTATTTTCCTTATTTTTTTTAAAGACTTCCTTCCAGGAAAAGAAGAAGTGGTGGGTTGACCCTGGCTGGATGCAAAGCTGCTATTGTTTCCATCCTCAGGTGGACAGGGGAGCGAAAATATAATAAAAGGTTCTTGGGTCAAGATCAAGGAAGAATTCACTCACCAAATATTGTCACAAAGAAAACACGCTCACCTTGGGGAAATTAATGCAATTTATTACCAATTGAATCGGAGTCCAGTAATGAGAAATAAAACCAAATCTTCAAAACACCTTCCCTCCACCCTTCCTTTCTTTCAGGGAACAATTTCACTCCCTAATTCTTTATGCTCCCCCACCACACCAGCAGTGCAAGGGGATGGAGAATAAAGGTTGTACTCAGCTCATCACCCTTCCTAAATATGCTGTCCCAGAGTGTTGCTGGTGGGTTTAGCCTTGGCCAGAAGCAGGAGGTGTCTGGCATTGTCTATATGGGACATAGGGGAAACTTCTAGCAGCTTCTCACAGAAGAAGAACCCCAACTACCGAAACTTTGTCATGCCAACCCAGTACAACACTTACATTTCAAAGGAAGGGTTTGGGTTTTTTTTTCTTTACTGTAAATGTATGTGTTATCATTTCAGCATTTTTAATAAAATGCTTGATCAAGTTCTAGTGGTGATTGACTTCAAAGAGATAAAGTTAAGAGATAAAGAGATAAGTTTCAGATCCTATGCTAAATGTAAAGCCATGTTTCCTATGTAATCATGACAAGATTCTACTACCAACTGTCTCTAGGCCATTTTATTTTCCTACCAAGAAATAAGGAAAACAAAAAACAAAACTCTGCACTGAAACAATATTCATCTGTTTAACTAGCATCCTAACATTTTACTGATGATGTCATTTTGTCTCCCTTTCATTTTGTTTTCAGAGTCTGGAAAAGAGCCTGTTCAGAGTCTCCTCTAGCATGGCCACTGCTCTGTGGCTGATAAGAACAAAAACAGCTTTTTGATTGTTTCCAGTCAATCTGGGCTGCATTGACTGAGGACTCCAGGTAACAGGGATGCATCTGTCAGGGGACATCATGGCATTGGCTGCAGATCAGCCATTGCTGGTGGATGAACCTCTTCATCATTGAAGTTTAGCATCTCACAGTAATCAGCATTATCCTCCTGTCAGCCCCATGGCACTGGAGGAGATCGATGCCCCTTTACTGTTAGCCTTCTGCTCCTGCATTGTACTTGATTTATTGTGTCTGTAATATGGGAAGGGGGTGCAGATGTCTTTTAATCACTCAGAAGGTGGGGATGGAGTGGCCTCACTATAAAATGCATTGCTGATCTATTAAACAAAATGTGTCAAGCACCAAAGGACATGACCTTAAGTTTCTGAAGGCAGAAACAAGGGAAGCTTCCTGAGTAAAAACAAAAACCTGTGATTCACAGTTAAGCTGTGGAACCCTTTGCTACAGTCCACTCCTGCTGCCTTAGTCTTTACATCAGGTCACAGACTAATGAGAGGAACATGGGATGGAGCAAGGGGACAAGATGTTAACTGCTTTCCAAGCACTCCATAATTTGCTATTAGCTGCTCTTGAGGCCAGGCCACCCTCCCCAGCTCCCCCAGCTCCTAATCAGCAGTTCAGGCTCTAAAACCTGGTGCTGGCACGTAAAGCCATCACATGAAACCCTTGCTGCATAGAGAACTGGGGGGGATGCCATGCTCCATGAGGGCAGCAGGAGTGGGTGACAGCCTTGCTCTTCAGGTGGTGGGGTTGCCCCGTGGTGAGGTTGAGGCAGTGGGGATGAGGGTGGCAGCTCAAGAGATTGTTGAGCCTGGGATGGTGGAGGAGGGAGACTCACCCCAGAGCCAATGGGACTTTATTTTTTTTGGTAAAATTTGTAATTTTATTTGTAAATTGTATTTATTATATTTTAAATGTGCAGGGCAGTATTTAGTCTTTGATCTTGTAGCTCATAAAATAGCAAGTCAAAATAATGGAGCATAACCATGATCTGGTTTATGTCACAGGGTCTACAGAGCAACCCTGTTTCCATAGTTTTCCAAGCCCACAGTGTGACAGCAACTGCAGGAGGAGGCATGTAAAGGTAACATAAGATTTACTGTTTCTAATATACTTTAAGGATTGTAATAATTCCAGTGTGCTGCAATGTTACTTGGGGGTGTTTTATTATGCAACAGAAATCAGTAAGATATCCCAGCTGTTTGCTGTGCTTGTCTCAGGAAGTATTTGAAAGCTGAATTAAATTGTTCCAAGGTGTACCAACAGGGACATTGACTACCCTGGCAATTTGCTACATTATTTTGAGTATTTAATGCTTGCTTTCTGATGAGTTTTGGAGTTTTATGAACCAGACTGAAGTTAATTCTATGTTAGAAAAGCTGGAGCTGTAAATGACAATTGTCAAAGGGAAGTATCCACACTCTAGAGCTAATACTTATTCAGTATGTGACTTTGCATCAGTTACTAGGGAATTCTTGATACCTTCCTAAGTTTCTGTAGTCTCTACAGCCTGACCCCATTGACTTACATGAATCAGGATGCTTCCCTGCTCCTGCTGTAATTGCTGTGTCTGGTACTTTCTCATCGTTTGATATGTAACAGCTGTCCAAACATATGAAACACCTTATGAAAATGTTCTTACAAAGCATGATTCACTTTGATTCCCTCCCTCTTCCTCCCCTCCTTAAGACATCAGCTGCATTTAAAGACTCAGCAGGGTATACAAGGATCAAAGTTAAACCTGACAAGCCAACTTCATCTTGGATGTTTAAAGTTATCTCCATGGTATATGCCAACAGTGTTAACTTATAACCAGTTTTGTTATGGTTTGTTTTTTTATTTTTATTAAATGAACTGTAAATTATTATAAAAAAAAATATAGACTAGGCTTTTGGCAACATTATGTTGTAGAAAATGAAGTTCAGTGTTACAGCCATCAGAAGTTATTGGAAGAAGGAACTCAAATATAGAATTTGTGGTTTCTTTAGTTTGTAGAGGATGATGAAAAAACTTTAACTAGAAAAATAACCGAAACAAACCTTAGAAAAGAGCACTTATCTGTGTATGGGACAAGATACAGGGGGAAAACAAGAGAACGAGCACATATGTGAGCAAGAAAGTATTTGATTCACTTCAGTTTGCCCTGTGTGCTGGTGCAGCCATGAGAACCAGGTGTTCTCATGGAATTCACCATTGAGATTCTCTTAGCATAGATGTTTCAAGATATCTGCAGCTGAGTTTGCTCTTTGAGCATCCTTTCTAATCAGTGTAGATTAGGGAATCCTCAGAAGCCATTTATCTCATCAATTTTAGACATCTGAATCCTAGAAGTGCCTGTTTCTCTGTCCATTAGAAAAAAAAGAGAATGAGTAGACTTCAAGATGTTATCTAAAACTGAGTGAAACAGATTTCTGCTATTTCTCTGTATAGTATGCATTGCTCTCTGACACTAAACACAAATTCTTGAGGGAAATTCTCATCAGCAATTGAAAAATTTTAATTAGAGAATACAAGGGTGACTCAACTTCTACTCCAGCTTTCCTCCAGACAGGCATGATCTGTTGTAAAAGTCTCATTCCCTTCCTGCCCCTTCACCAGAAGAGTTCTTACTGTCATTAAAGACCCTGTACTATTGCTTTGTAAAAAAGTTGATCACCATAATTGTATTTCTGCTTGGAGAGTGGATGCCTCTCTAAATTGGGGATGTGCAAAAACAACCAAAAAGATATTAACTTTTTCACTTGCTTGTGAATGAATGAGACTATTTAAACTGCAACAGCAGGAAGCTTAAGGGCAGGAAAATTTTAATATTGTGTACTGTGCCCCAGCATGAAGAGCTATGATGTGAGATACTCATCATTACTCTTCAAAGTCATTTCACAGTATGTTGGTCCTGCCACCTCACAAGGGATTGAGTGTCATTGGTTGGACATTGCTATCACAAGGTGGTCGACTCCAGAGTAGTTCAGTCACTTATCTTCTAGTTAACTTCCCATTAAGCAAAGCTGTGAATTTGGATCTGCAAGCTAGAGAGTTTTTGACTGCAGCACAAGTTGCTGTCAGGCTTACTCACCCTGAGTAAGCTCAAATGCATACTATGCTTACAATGGGACTTCTTACAGATAGTTGCCTCTTCTTGCCTTTAATAACAACTCTGAACCAGCATCTGTCTCTCTGTTACTAGACCCAGTCATGCTTCACTTAAGTGGACTTTTGAATTGCCT
Source organism: Ceyx cyanopectus (assembly GCA_013401355.1). Lineage (NCBI taxonomy): Eukaryota > Metazoa > Chordata > Aves > Coraciiformes > Alcedinidae > Ceyx > Ceyx cyanopectus. The sequence goes on along the minus strand of VYZU01000101.1, from coordinate 67,549 downwards.
TCTTTAAGTGCCAATGATGAATTAAAAAATCAGGATAATCTAGTGTAAGCATTTAAATGAAATGTCAAGCCACCTATTGGAGTGAGATAAACTGGAAGGTTCACAGGTAGAGTCCTTTGAACTGTGTTGCTTCTGAAAACAACATCCTTAGATTTGATCTGCTTGATCTTTTTGTTGTGTTCATTCAGGAGAAGCTTTATGTTTACTACAGGTTGCAGTACAGTATATACATTTTTCAGCTCCTTTCTTAGAAATGCACAGTTTTAACTTCTAATCTGCTTAGTACTTATATTTGTCCAAAATTACAGATGTCACACAAAGAGACTCTAGTTTCTCGTAATTTGTGTATGGTATCTGAACCAAAATAAACAAAAGTTCCATTAGGTACAATGGCCTGCATGTGACAAGAATCACAAACTTAATATATGAGCCTTATCTTCAGAACCTTTTCTTTGGCTTCTGGTGTATTTCAGATTTCCACCTGAAAATACACCCATCCCATACATTAGCTCAAATTTGTCATACATTGGAAAAATACCTTTTTCTCTCTTCTTTTACATTTTTACATTGTTCCAACTTTTCTTTGATAACAAGAGGCAGAGCATGTAGAGTTTGGGATGCCCCATGAAAGCTCTTGAACCAGAACAAAAGAGGGAAGAAGTCTGGAAAACAAATGGATGTGAAAGACAATGGCATCATGGATTTCAGATAAGAAAGTCAGAATTGCAAGGCTCAGTTTAGAGTCTTTTCTTTTGGAGGTGTTGGATGAGCTTCCATTTGGAGTGACCACTCTTCTAAGTGTTTCATGACTGGGTTGTAAAGTTAACTCAGCATAATGTCAGGGATTGTTCACTTTTTTAGTGTAACAGAAGACAGGGGAAACTGAGGCAGCTTATCTTTCATGCTTCTAAAGTGAAAGGAAATAATTTTGGATGCCAGAAATCCTCTAGTTGCTATGGACACCATAAAAGCACACCATCAAAATGATTTTGTGGGCTTAAATAGGGAAAGTGGAGGAATGATACCATAAAAAATTCACAGGGTGAACAGTACATGACAATTCTGTCACCTCTGCAATAACCTCGTTTTACAGTTACCAGAAGAGAAACTTTAGCAAAAAACTAGTAACTGAGGAATAAGTCATCATTAGCACTAATCTAGGAAAGATAGTAAAACACTCAGATGCCTTCTGAACTAGGTGTTTGTTAGTGTTGAGTGAGGATATTCCCTTATGTGATGTTTTTACTATGTGAATACAACTGTGCAGCATTTCTGTCTGCAACAGGGGTAGAAATTAATATTAAATATAAATAGACTTTTCATTCTCTGAATCAACCACTTCAAACACTGGATTTTAAAGTGTCATAATTATAGGGATGAACATGTTGATTTAATTAACATGACCTGGGAATAAAGTTATACCAAAATCTGTCAGAGGTGCATTTTGTGGATTCACTTGTGACTGATGCAACCCTTATTTCCATGGTGCATCTGAACATTGCACAATGTCTTTCATAATTACATTTTTAATAGAAGAATAGACAAACACAGAGATAATGTGACTTGCTGGAGAATCATCCATCTATTTGTTTTGATGAACAAATTAATTTGGAGCTCAGTGTCACACAAGCATCTTAACCAATGAACATTTTTTTCCTTTACAGATAGAGCTTTGGGGAAGAACAATAAACAGCCTCCTGGAGCCCTTATCAGATCTCTCTCCAGCATGAAAGTAATGTACAGCTGCAAACTAATTAGGCTGAAAAGTACCCATATGTTAACAAAAAAGGACTCACTCCATTCACTAAGCAAATCCAATGACTTTAAAACTCACAGGATCTTAACTTGAAAGCATTTATATCTGGGGATCTCTTAAAACACATTGAATCAGAGATCTTTAAACACTGCACATCACTTCCAAATGCCAGCCATTTTTTCTGCACGCTGTAAATACTTCAGCTGAAGTTCAACTGCCCAAATTCACCAGCAGCTGCCTCCAGTCAGCCAGAGTGCAAATGAAGCTTAAATCTCACTTGACTGTATAGTTATTCTACATAGATAGGAACAAAGGAGGTGAAGACAACTCAGTAAATTTACTCCAGATATTACAAGTAACTTAATGCCTCAGCACATTTTTCAGTGATTTTTTTTAGCAGTAGCAGAGGCAAAATGAAAGGGGTTCTGTTTACAAGCTCACTTTTCTTGACCTGAAGCTGAGGGTTGAAACACAATGAGTCTGCCTGCTTGATGTAGTCTTTTTTTCTGTCACACCTTCCAATCTTTCAAGGCCAAACATGTGGAGTTGCGTTGGGGTAGAAAGGAACACTGCCCTGAATCCTTGTATCAGTAGCATCAAGTGCACAATTTGGGACTCTGTCTCAGAGCCTTTAACTGTCCTGACATCTTAGAGTAGCAGCCAGAGCAGGGGCACCTAGACCAAGCCACCCAGGAACAGATCCAGGGGGGGCTGGAATGTCTCCAGAGCAGGAGACTCCACAACCTCCCTGGGCAGCCCCTGCCAGGCTCTGCCACCCTCACTGGGAACAAGTTTTTCCTTGGGTTTCCCCTCAACCTCTTGTGCTCCAACTTGCTCCTATTGCCTCTTGTCCTGTCACTGGCTGACATTTCCTTTGACTAAACGTGCTGTTCCACTGACTGATTGTACTCAGTAAGAAGCACCCTTGCCTGTTGGATTCACTCTATGATCCAGATGTCCCATCTCTACAGACATAGAAGACACAGCTTTCCTGGTTCCTGTGACTCATACTCTGTTTCCCACTGTGGTACACAACTTACAAGGCACAATGGCCCTGAAATCCTCTGTAACAGTCATTGTTAAAGGTTTATTGTCATTTACAGCACACTAGGCTTTAACAAACAGGATGGCAGATATGGTAGAGGAGGGAACCAGCCCACCAGGCAGAAAATAATAATGAGTCCCTTTTCTCTCTCATTATTGCTCACACAGGAAATCAGTCCTTCTTTCTTACTTGCCCTTGGAGTGATGGGAAATATGCTGAAGCAGTTGTACAGTAGCCTAATTACTTATCACAAATCTTTTAAATGAGTTTATATTCATTAATGTGGCATCAGGGAGTTGGGCATTAAGCCATCAATGACCTTTTTGATAATCAAAGGCCTTAAAGCTTGTTATTTGGAGGGTATTTCTCATACAGAGCTTTACCTACACTTCAGGCTAATCAAACAGGTCACTTTTCCTCACTGAATTTGCAAATGCTAGAGGTAAGCCTGCAGGTGTTGTCATTTAGAAGGCAGGCAGGCATGTGGACAAGGCAGTCTTTTCATTCTGCTGGTGTGCTTTGACATAAATGAACCCCCCTCTACTAACTTTGGGTGTATCTATCTGCTGCTTAGGAATTAATTAGGTCAAAGGAGGTTTTCCTCCCCCTCTACTCTGCACTGGTGAGATCCCCACCTGGAATACTGTGTCCAGTTTTGGGCATCCCAGTTCAGAAAAGACAGAGATTTGATGGAGACAGTCCAGTGCAGGGCACCAAGATGCTGCAGGGAGTGGAGATCTCCTTGCTGAGGAGAGGCTGAGAGAGCTGGGACTCTTTAGCCTGGAGAAGAGGAGACTGAGGGGGGAGCTCAGCAGTGTCTGTCAAGATGTTAAGGGTGAGTGTAGGGAGGATGGAGCCAGACTCTGCTCAGTGCCATCCAGTGACAGGACAAGAGGCAATGGGAGCAAGTTGGAGCACAAGAGGTTGAGGGGAAACACAAGGAAAAACTTTTTTCCCAGTGAGGATGCCAGAGCCTGGCAGGGGCTGCCCAGGGAGGTTGTGGAGTCTCCTGCTCTGGAGACATTCCAGACCCTCCTGGATCTGTTCCTGGGTGACTTGGTCTAGGTGCCCCTGCTCTGGCAGGGTTGGGTCACAGTCTGCTTAATCACAATGAATCAGGTCCTACAGTTTATTCAGTTTTTGCTTGTGAAGCTAACTAGAACATTTCTGGGTTGCTTGCCACCTAGTAGAAAATTAAAATACATTACTCCTGTCTTTACATTGTCATTTACTCCTTTACATTGTCATTTACTCCATTGTCTCCCCCCTGACAAAATTAATATGTTTCATTTCACCTTTCTAATAATCTTCCAGCACTCTCACCATGAATTGCCATACTTAGCATGATTGATGGTATTTCTTCAGTTCTAAGCATACCTGTAACCAAGAATGATTCCTTATGACAAGACTGGTCAAAGTATCTTGCCTGTAAAGTCACAGTCCTTCCCAGACATGTCTCAAGCATACTCACTGCCTCAGTATGCAAGAGGAATTGAAATAATTCTCTTTTTATCTACAAGGGATTCTCTTATACTGGGGAAATTCAAGGAGACAGTTTTTGACAGATGTTTGGCTCTTTCACCCCATTAAAATGATGTAGATTCTGTTATTCTGCAGTTCATGATAGTCTACTTTTGTAGCTATTAAGGTTAAGACTAAGTTTAAGGACATGTCTTCCTTTCAGAACAGTAACTTCTGCTGGTATGAAAAGATACATCCTACTGCTCTGTGGTTTTAATTTATCAATTTAAGTGATACAGTTTTATTCCTTCTTTACTTGTATCTTACCAATGAAATTGCATCAATTCCATGGATCTTTTCATATTGATGGGTGGTCACACTGATAAAAATGCCCACATTTCCTATGACTTGGGGTAGATAACATGATCCTTATATAACAAATGGAAAGGGTGGCATCAATAGGAGCTCCATGATAGCTGGAACCTATATTTCACCATCAGTTTAATCTGGTAGTTCATACAGTGTGTTTTTTTTAGTGCAGGACATGGTATTATTTAGATCTCCAGCTCTTTCTTCTGTTTTTTACTTGCTTTTTTCTTAGCTTTAAAGAAGAAAAAAAGCTGAAGAACAGTCATACTTTAGCTTTGTAAAGAAATAATTGTATGTTTAGGTTATATGTATCCATGTTAATTTATTTTTTACCATATTTATGTTGCTTTGCTGCCAGTTTTACAACTATTAGTAACCACATAGCCTGGAAAGAAACAGTTTACATCTGATATACTCCATACAGGTCACTTGGCCTTCAGATGTAAGTACAATACTCTTTATTTCAGAATATTGAGATACAATATCCATCATTTGTGTAAGCCTTACACCCAATTTTATGCTTCATGGCACTGATGGTGTCAAGTTGAAGAGTACGTTGGTACCTTGAAAGCCAGATATCAAGAATGGAATTCATCTGACCAAATGCAGATATTCCTTCTGTAGATAACTGCACTGTAGCTTATTGTCCTGGACTCTTTTAATAGTCAGTGGAGGGGAGAAGGAGACACTCTGACAGTGCAATTCATCCTGTGCTAAAACAGAAATCTAAAACAGGACAGATAAATCACACTTTAAAGTTGCTTCTTTTTCACCCTGAAGGCAAAAGGACCTCGGGTTAACTAGCTTCAATGCAGTGAAAATTCCTAGAAGTGTGCTAAGGATCTCAGCTCTGGAGTGCACTTGGTACTTCTTGCAAAACAGCATTTTTTTTTCCATGCAGATGCCTGTTTCTTCAAATAAGCCATCCTCCTTCCTGTGTAATAAGGGTTATGGGACAGGTAATAATGCTATTTAAGGACACTGTAAAAGAGCAGACCAAATATGATCTTGCTACTCCAGATCTTCTTCAAAGACAGTGCCAGGTAAAGATTATTATGAACATCTCATTACCGTAGCAATTTTCCTGTCATATAGTAGGGAAGTTTGGTAAAATTATTCACTATAGGTCAAAGCTCCCTTCAGGCAATGCATTCTTGTCTATCTGTATAGTGATTTCATCTTTCCTCCTATTACTTGTGGCTCAAAAGCTACAGCGAAGACAGGAGTAAATGTCTTAAAATCTCTGGAACATTCCTTTGAAAATTCCACTGCTGATGACACCAATGTTCAGAGAGTAGAAAGAAAAATTAGAATTGAAGTGTGTGCACATGTTCTGACTGCCATTAAAAGTATGCTTTTCAAAAACACTGTCATCAGAAAGTTAGACTTACTCATAGTTCCTTCAAAAAAAAAATAAAAAAAAAAAAGACTGTGTCTAGGAAGTCCCGATAGTGTCACACTGGCTACAGAAAGAAGCCTGTATGTCAGAAACATTTAGTGGTTAAACTGAAAGAAAATGTTTTAAAATATATATACTTGTAGATTTTTTCAATTTCCTGGCAGAACCTGCTATTTTAATGGCTTTAGACAATACTGTTGTCCTTGGGGATAAAGTAGCTTCATGTAGGAGGAAAAGACTGTTAATGAATACCAGAATATAAAAATGCATGATTGCTATTAGTGGTACAATAGAAATAAATAAATAAATAAATAAACTATGGAAGTTAGGTGCAAGGAAAATGACAATTAACAAAGAACCATAGGCTTAATGAAGTGTTGACAGTGTCCTAACTAGTCCCCAAACATTTCTCTTTTGCCATGAACACATAAACATCATCCAGAGACATTTTGAAGTATCCCTCTTCCCTTGGCTAAAAAGTGCAGATTACACAGAATGGCTTTATCAGCTCCTAGAATGAAGCACAAGTTCATTGAAATGCAAGTAATGGGAAAAAAAAAAGTCTTTCTGAGTCACAGTTAGAAAAAGTACTAACTCAGGGTAATGAATTGCTGTATTGCAATTCTTACCCCGAGGGTTCTCCAGTTGGGTTTTTTTTCTCAGCGTGTGGTCTGCATCTTAATCTAAACCCACCAAATTATCAGGCAGACTAAATGCAGTGCTTACATGAACACACAGCATCAGTAATGCTTTTATTTTGACAATATTTAATTAGGTATCAAGCTAGAAGTAAACATCAAACCCAGGAAATGGAACATATAGCTTAATCTGAGCAATAACTGGAGATAGGGCCTATTTATAACAACATTATAGCAAACCCACAACTGTCAGGGTGTTGCACACCTGTTATTTTGCTGCAGGCCATCATATTTAGGAATTTCTTGGTCCTAAGCTAAAGGAGAATTACTATTAGTTATTCATAGCCTAGAGCTCTTGGTACATATCTAAGCAATTCCAATAGTTCCTGCAGGGAACAATGGAGATGCCCCAGGTTATTTCATTTACTTACCCTCTAGGTCTGCAGAGGCTTTTTAATAGGTACTCACCGTGATTCTTTCACTTACAAGTCCAGGATGCCTTGTTTTCACACTGTCTGAAGGGTGGAACAAGATATTTATCACTTTTATTGTGTCGTGGCATTTCTTCACCATTACTTCACTCATTTTGGAGCTGGGGTATGAACCAACCCAAACCCACTTGGAGCAGAGAACCTGCTTACAACCCTGGACAAAAGCAGCAAGGAACTGGTATTACAGATGTATGTGTTATTGGGAAAAGAAGCTAGAATGAAAAAGGAGAGTAAATATAGCAGTTGTGCTGAGACTTGTGGTCATATATGANGAGTATGGATTGTCTTCTGAGAGGCTAGGGGTAACTGATCCAATAATGAGAAGAAGTGAAAGAAAGCTGGTTTACATATCCATTTGGATGTATACATGTGAATAGATCAGTGACACACATACTTGTGCATATATATCTGTATTATTTTATAACTTNTCATATATGAGAAGTGTTTGAATAAGGAGACATAACCAAACCATTTTGTCCTCCACTGGGCTTTTGAGTGGGTCAGACACCCTCCAAAACCTCAGTCCTCCCTTGGATGCAAATCAAAACCAAGGAGTGCATATGGTATAAATCCCACCATCTTGGTCATATATTGATTATGGAATTTTGCTTTTTTTTTAAAAGGGTTTTCCCCCACTCATCCTCCTTATTCTCATCAGAGAAATCAGAAGAGTGAAAAGTTAGGCAAACAAATGATATGACAAATGACTCCACAGAGGAGCACACACAGCATATCCAGCTGCCCAGAGCAGCAATGAAAGATCATTTCCTTCTCATCTGTCCCATTAGATATTTGAATTCTCAAAACACAGGGACCACATTGTCAGTAGCTGTCATGTTATTTCTAGTCACCCAAATACAGAAACTTTCTTGATTCTATCACCTGCCTCAGATGTCAGTGGAGTTACTGAATACACAACAGTTCCACACTAGGGGCTTAGTGGAGTTACACAATCCTGTTTGTATTCCAAATGCATGGCAGGGGTTTTTTTTTGCCTCTTTTAGAGCTGGATGTCAGGTTCATTGATTTCAATAATTAATATGTGTCTTGCAGCTCTCCTAGCGCCCAAATACCTGTGTTCTTTCCCATCAGGTGAATGGTTTATTTTTGACTGGGTACTTTAATATGCATGTCTTGATTAAACTGATTTTCCTTATTTGATTTGATTGCCTTACACGGTGATCTCTCCAGTTTCAGATTTTTAATCATTTTTCTTGTGCNAAGTGAAAGAAAGCTGGTTTACATATCCATTTGGATGTATACATGTGAATAGATCAGTGACACACATACTTGTGCATATATATCTGTATTATTTTATAACTTAAAACACATTTTAAAGAGTTGCTGCACACACTTTAGTTACCTGCAGTTCCAGGGTGAATTAATGGTTGCTGCATACAGTTTCTGCTTTTGTTTTATACTGAACATCAATAAAAGCACATCAAATTCAAAAGCATTCTTATTTATGGATGGCAACTTTGAGGCAAAATAGTACAGCGGCTGCCTTGGTATAACTTATAGGTCAGTCATTTGTTCAAGCCAAATAAAATAGTACTGCTGTACTTTCAGCTAAGCATGGCAAGTACAGAACGTGACCCCACACTGCACCAGTGTTCTGACCTACAAGTAGATAGTAAATATCCACCCCTTGCTGAAATTATCCTTGCTTTTGAGGGCAATTTGAAGAGGCAGCAAACCATTAAATCTGGTGTGGCAGTGCAACCCTGGTACAGAGGGAGCACTGTTCATGGGAGATAGAAATCCAAAGCACATTTACATTGTATTGACTGGCCAAGACAGACATGTGGTGCTGTCACAGATATGTAAAAACATATCCAAAAGCTTTCTGCAGTGCAACTCATTTTAAAGACAGGGGGAAAAAAAAGAAGGATATTGTCTCTTCTCTCCCCTGCTCTCCTCAGATCGTGAAGTTGACATTCTCCTGACAAAATAAGGGATTTTAGCCTTTTGAATTCAGCACATTGAAATTCTGTACACTGCCATACAGAGACTGATTTAATTGTACCTAACATTTAAAAGAAGGACGTTCAGAGACAGCAGGTGTGTTCTGAAGCACAGCGTGGAGGACACAGAAAAATGTTTTGCAGAGACAACTCTTTCCCCATTTCTGATCTTGCAGCATTGTGGAACTTCAGCATTCTGTGGGACCTCTCCCTGAGAGTCTCGTTGTTTCAACAAGAAATGGCAGGGCAAGGACAGATGGCAATCACAAGTCTAAGTCCTGTAGGAGACTTTGAGAAGTATAGGAGCAGAATGGAAAGGTTGTTTAGGGACAGAAAACCACCTTCCTCCCTTTTTTCACTGCACAGTGTTCCACAAAACTGGAGGAACTGCCCTGTCCCATATTTTAAACGTCTGTTTGAGACACAATCCTTAAGAAAGTCACTCTGTACAAGCCTTCCTCCAGCTCTGTCTTGAAGCAGGTGAAGTGTGTGATTGGCTGGATCCATCACATCTGAGGGAGACCAGACAAGATCATCTTTTGTCTTGAAAGTTCAGGAGTGTTTTTTAGGACTCATAAAACTTAGTGCTGCAGAGTCAAGGAGAGGTGGTTTGGTATGGACAGTCAATAGACATGGCCATGAAGGAGAGTAGCCTAATTAACTATTATTTGAAACAGCATAGAGGAAGAGTATGAGAGAACTGGAGAAAAGGAAGGGAAGTCCAGGACTGTGGAAGAAGAGAATTAATGCAGCAGGGACAACAGAAGATAAGGACAAAGAGAGAAGACAGAATTCTTGTATTCAGTAAAATTGGAAAATGGGAAATTTGAAGCTTCTGATGGAAACAAAAATTTGGTTGTTCCCCCTTATATTCTGAAGCAGTGCGTTAGATGGGAATAAAAGGAAGAATTTGTGAAGCCAAACTTCATCTGGATTCAACTCCAATTTGTCCTTTCCAAGTATCTGCTTTCATGATTTGCAACAAAGATTATATATATATGTATATTTTTTTTTTCAATTGCATTTTATTTAACAGTCACCTATTTGGTGGACAAAGCTCAATCCAAAAGTAAAACAACTCCAGAGTAAAATAGCTTTCTTGATACATCTTAACCTCAAACACAAGCTCTACTCTTGGTCTTATTAACCCCTGAGACTGACTTTTCATTGATTTTCTTCAAGCAGGGTCAAGCTCGAATAACCTTCCTTGTGTGAGCAACCTGAACAAAAGCAATGTAGTTCAGCAGGAGTTAGACTATGACTACAACACTGTGTGAAGTCTGATTTGTTCTGTCTTACATGAAGGCTAATTTAAGTTAGTTAGTTCACTTTAAAGTAAAAGGACTCCATGTTTTCCAGTTCTTTTAAAAATCTCAAGTAAAACACAATGCTATGGGTAAAATACAGGTTTTGTTAGGGATCCAAGAGGATTCACAGTGCTGAGTGGTATATTACTTGTTTAGTCAATAAGATTAACAGGAAGAGGCTCCTGCAAAGGGTGGGCTCAGCAGAAAGCTAAATTAGATGTGCAAGACCCCTGTGGAAGCCATCACCCTATTCCTTACTTTGAAGAGAAATTTTATTGGAAATCTCATTGAGAATTTTGCTACAGATCCAGTGACAACAGTTGGATATCCACAACAATTTTTCCATGAATTGATTGCAGTGACAGCAAGAGATTCTCCTGCCACTCATGTCTCTAGCCTTGGAGGACTTTTTCTTCATGGTCTTAGGCCATGATGGCTTGGGAGAATCAGATCCTGTAGAGGTCTTAGTTCCTATGCCTGACAGCACATCTACCAGATGTGTGAAAAATGGTTCTTGAAAAATTAATTAAATGAAAAAAAAAAAAAATGTAATGGCAATTAGAATAGTAATAATGGCTAAAAAGAAAATGTAGCTCTTCAAGGCTTCAAAATACTTTGCACGTGTTTTCTCATTAAGTCAGGTAAATGCATAGTGTTCTTAGACTTATTTAAGGGGGGTGGTTCTTTTTCCCCCTGTATCTAGCAATTAACCTAATTTTACAAATGCACTTTAATTATACATCAAAATAGAACAAATATTTTTGCAACATTTTTATTTAAAGAAGCATTTAATTAAGCCCTATTAAGACCTACCATATGCTTTGCTTACGATAGGCTATTATAAGTATATCTTCTCTGGAGGTTTTTAGCACTGGAGGAAATTACATTTGACATGGGCAGCCTGGTATGTAATTGACTCAACATTACAAATGCAATAAATAATTATTATTAGAAACACATTAACACTGTAATAACTGGGTAGTCATTTTGATGACTCTTAATAAGCCACTGTAAAGTGATTTGATGCACTGAAAATGGGGATCTGACAGAACTGAAGCTCCAGTGGTAGTTAAAGAGTGTGTTATTCAGGTTACTGCCAATTTTTGAGTTCATGTGAGGCTAGAATATGTTTCCTTGTCACTTCTTACTTTGCTCTGTGCCAGTGGTCATGATGCAATCTTTTCAATTAGTTTGCTCCAACCCACACAACCCTAAAATACTATAGGTCATAGGGGCAGAAAGCATAATAGCTCAGAAAGTTGATTTCCCTTCCCTGTAATTTAATTCAGTTCCTCTCAGTTTTAATCTAGTACTTCATACTGTACTTTGTGCCTGACTAAAGCCTAGCTTGTTTTTGGAAAAGAACATGGAAGAGAATCTAGATTTCTCCTAAAGGGAGCTGGAGCTGTTGCTTTTCCTGAAAGGAAATCAACTAAGTCTGGTCTTCGTCATTGTTTTCGATGATCAATCAGTATTATTTTTCCTCCCATTTTTCATTTTTTCTTTCCTTTTTATGAATGTTCTTATTTTTATTTCTTTTTTCCTCTGTACATTAGAGGGGGAAATGAGTGTAAAAAGTTGGTTTCATTTATTCTGAAATATTAACCCAAGATTAAAAACATCTGTAAACATATTTTTTCCATCATTATGAGTTCCTTTTATTGGTATATAGAATCATAGAATGTTTATGGCTGGAAGGGGCCTCCAAAGGGCATCTAGTGCAGCCCCCCTACAGGGAGCAGGGACACCAACAGTGACACTGAAATATAGAATTCCCCCTACCCACTAATGAGTGTTAACTCTTTCTGGGATGATTTAACTACTCTCTTTGTATGGGTTAATCTACAAATTGTATTAATAACAACAACAAAAAAAGATTAACTGGTTGAAAACATTTATCTCTGTCAATCTGGGTGTTTTATCCACATGATTAGATGTCCAGAACCAGTTAGCAGGTATGTGAAGACAAGCAGTAGTAGTGACCTTTCCTTCTGGTATCTCTGCAGTATGGTGGTCTACAACATGAATAATTACTTCCTATAACTGAATATGAATGCCTTCCTTGGTTTTTAACTGGCATTAAACTTACTTGCTTAGCAAATGCATCTGCTCCACATATTTCTCTCAGTCTCTGGAGTTCAAAGATGCTGGGCCCCTTGCAGAATCAGTTGGAACCTTCCCCAATTAATGTGCATTTTCACTGACAAAAGTACTGTCTTAAAGTTTGTATAGCTTGCTAGGAGCTAAGTTAGTGTTGCCTCAGGATATTTCATTGCACATTGGTGCATGTTTCTCAGTTACAATACTGAGAAGGAAAATTCAGCTTTATAAGCACTGATGAATCACAAAACCTCATGTTCTACAGAACAAAGAGCTGACCTAGCAGGTTGGGTTGCTTTTTTTTCTTTGAAAGACAAGATAATAAATACTTGTTTGTCATGTGTGAACAAACTAAAATTCCTGTGTCTTGGCAAGCTGAGACATTTGTATTATATATATTGCTGTGCTGTTCTTACCTTATCCAGATCAATTTTCTTGTTCAACCCTTCCTTAGTCACTCAGGATTACAAAATATGTCCAAACATCCCCTGCCTTTGCCCATAGCTAGAGCCACTGGCTTCTGCATACAATTAAACTCTCCTTATCTGACCTAGATGGAAAGCTGACTTTATGATAAACTCAATTTCTAACTTTCTTTCATAGCTACAGGAGAGAGGGAACACCTCAGAGAGTGGCTTGTGCCACCAGCTGTAGACAGCTGACTTAAATAAGGAAAGCTCCACTGTGGAGACATGACACTTTTTGAGTGGGTGTGTGGAAGAACCCAGACAACTAGTTGAAATAGAGAAAGGATTTTTAACTTTCTAGAAATAGTTTAATACAGTCCCTCCCTCATGCCTTAACATTGCTTTTCTTATATTTAGTAAAGCATCTTAGACAGTATTCCAGTAAAAAAAGATAATACCAATAGTTTAAATCATAAATGAAAACCAATTTATTATGAATTCTAAGCCTGATTTTTCTTTTTTCTTTCTTTCACGCCTTTTAATATCACTATTCTCTGTTTTTTCAGATAGATTTCAGTCTTTCTTCACTCTTCTCCCTTTTTTTGTCCTTAACTCTGTGATGTTGTGTCTAAGGCAAAGGAAGTCTGTACAGCCGCTATCTGATCATAGCTTTTATTCTGCCTCCAACTGCTCACTTCCACACCCTCTTGAGGAGCAGCACTATTGTTTAAATCATTGCAGAGACTAACCTGGCTGAAAATGAAAAGAGGAAAAGAAATTATCTCCAGCAGAATCATTTGGTTAGACTGGCTTATCATACAGCTCAAGGACAACAAATGGACATATAATGATTGTCCTGGATGTGGAGAAAGCAAGACTTTGCCATCAAATGTAAATATAGAAGTCAAATTAATGTGTCCATGTAACCCAGACCTAGTGACTTGTTTACATCCTGAAGAAATTAAGTACCTCCTTCGGTTTGCAATATGCACTTCTCTGACCATGTCAAGATTTTGATTTGGACTGGCTGACCAGAAATTGCATTTTGCTAAGAATTTTGCTTCCATTTTTACCTTGCTAATGACTTTTTTTTTTAATAAATAGCTTTCAAGCCCTCAACCTCAAAACAGAACCTGATAAATTACCCTCTGGGTCACAGGCTCTGGACTGACATCTCGCTGATGAAAAGTGTGTTCACCCATCCAGGAAAGATGCTACAGAANTTAATCTACAAATTGTATTAATAACAACAACAAAAAAAGATTAACTGGTTGAAAACATTTATCTCTGTCAATCTGGGTGTTTTATCCACATGATTAGATGTCCAGAACCAGTTAGCAGGTATGTGAAGACAAGCAGTAGTAGTGACCTTTCCTTCTGGTATCTCTGCAGTATGGTGGTCTACAACATGAATAATTACTTCCTATAACTGAATATGAATGCCTTCCTTGGTTTTTAACTGGCATTAAACTTACTTGCTTAGCAAATGCATCTGCTCCACATATTTCTCTCAGTCTCTGGAGTTCAAAGATGCTGGGCCCCTTGCAGAATCAGTTGGAACCTTCCCCAATTAATGTGCATTTTCACTGACAAAAGTACTGTCTTAAAGTTTGTATAGCTTGCTAGGAGCTAAGTTAGTGTTGCCTCAGGATATTTCATTGCACATTGGTGCATGTTTCTCAGTTACAATACTGAGAAGGAAAATTCAGCTTTATAAGCACTGATGAATCACAAAACCTCATGTTCTACAGAACAAAGAGCTGACCTAGCAGGTTGGGTTGCTTTTTTTTCTTTGAAAGACAAGATAATAAATACTTGTTTGTCATGTGTGAACAAACTAAAATTCCTGTGTCTTGGCAAGCTGAGACATTTGTATTATATATATTGCTGTGCTGTTCTTACCTTATCCAGATCAATTTTCTTGTTCAACCCTTCCTTAGTCACTCAGGATTACAAAATATGTCCAAACATCCCCTGCCTTTGCCCATAGCTAGAGCCACTGGCTTCTGCATACAATTAAACTCTCCTTATCTGACCTAGATGGAAAGCTGACTTTATGATAAACTCAATTTCTAACTTTCTTTCATAGCTACAGGAGAGAGGGAACACCTCAGAGAGTGGCTTGTGCCACCAGCTGTAGACAGCTGACTTAAATAAGGAAAGCTCCACTGTGGAGACATGACACTTTTTGAGTGGGTGTGTGGAAGAACCCAGACAACTAGTTGAAATAGAGAAAGGATTTTTAACTTTCTAGAAATAGTTTAATACAGTCCCTCCCTCATGCCTTAACATTGCTTTTCTTATATTTAGTAAAGCATCTTAGACAGTATTCCAGTAAAAAAAGATAATACCAATAGTTTAAATCATAAATGAAAACCAATTTATTATGAATTCTAAGCCTGATTTTTCTTTTTTCTTTCTTTCACGCCTTTTAATATCACTATTCTCTGTTTTTTCAGATAGATTTCAGTCTTTCTTCACTCTTCTCCCTTTTTTTGTCCTTAACTCTGTGATGTTGTGTCTAAGGCAAAGGAAGTCTGTACAGCCGCTATCTGATCATAGCTTTTATTCTGCCTCCAACTGCTCACTTCCACACCCTCTTGAGGAGCAGCACTATTGTTTAAATCATTGCAGAGACTAACCTGGCTGAAAATGAAAAGAGGAAAAGAAATTATCTCCAGCAGAATCATTTGGTTAGACTGGCTTATCATACAGCTCAAGGACAACAAATGGACATATAATGATTGTCCTGGATGTGGAGAAAGCAAGACTTTGCCATCAAATGTAAATATAGAAGTCAAATTAATGTGTCCATGTAACCCAGACCTAGTGACTTGTTTACATCCTGAAGAAATTAAGTACCTCCTTCGGTTTGCAATATGCACTTCTCTGACCATGTCAAGATTTTGATTTGGACTGGCTGACCAGAAATTGCATTTTGCTAAGAATTTTGCTTCCATTTTTACCTTGCTAATGACTTTTTTTTTTAATAAATAGCTTTCAAGCCCTCAACCTCAAAACAGAACCTGATAAATTACCCTCTGGGTCACAGGCTCTGGACTGACATCTCGCTGATGAAAAGTGTGTTCACCCATCCAGGAAAGATGCTACAGAAGTGCATGTGGGCAGACACATAGAAGATTGATGTTAAGGACAGATGTAGAACATTTTCAAGTCAGCTATATAAAGGTCAAATCTTTGGCCTGTTTGTTTTTCTATCAATTTATTTAAAGAATTGATTGTCCTGTGTTGCTTGCCCATAGAATATTTTATTTTGCATTTACATATTTACCTACAGGCTANGAATAATTACTTCCTATAACTGAATATGAATGCCTTCCTTGGTTTTTAACTGGCATTAAACTTACTTGCTTAGCAAATGCATCTGCTCCACATATTTCTCTCAGTCTCTGGAGTTCAAAGATGCTGGGCCCCTTGCAGAATCAGTTGGAACCTTCCCCAATTAATGTGCATTTTCACTGACAAAAGTACTGTCTTAAAGTTTGTATAGCTTGCTAGGAGCTAAGTTAGTGTTGCCTCAGGATATTTCATTGCACATTGGTGCATGTTTCTCAGTTACAATACTGAGAAGGAAAATTCAGCTTTATAAGCACTGATGAATCACAAAACCTCATGTTCTACAGAACAAAGAGCTGACCTAGCAGGTTGGGTTGCTTTTTTTTCTTTGAAAGACAAGATAATAAATACTTGTTTGTCATGTGTGAACAAACTAAAATTCCTGTGTCTTGGCAAGCTGAGACATTTGTATTATATATATTGCTGTGCTGTTCTTACCTTATCCAGATCAATTTTCTTGTTCAACCCTTCCTTAGTCACTCAGGATTACAAAATATGTCCAAACATCCCCTGCCTTTGCCCATAGCTAGAGCCACTGGCTTCTGCATACAATTAAACTCTCCTTATCTGACCTAGATGGAAAGCTGACTTTATGATAAACTCAATTTCTAACTTTCTTTCATAGCTACAGGAGAGAGGGAACACCTCAGAGAGTGGCTTGTGCCACCAGCTGTAGACAGCTGACTTAAATAAGGAAAGCTCCACTGTGGAGACATGACACTTTTTGAGTGGGTGTGTGGAAGAACCCAGACAACTAGTTGAAATAGAGAAAGGATTTTTAACTTTCTAGAAATAGTTTAATACAGTCCCTCCCTCATGCCTTAACATTGCTTTTCTTATATTTAGTAAAGCATCTTAGACAGTATTCCAGTAAAAAAAGATAATACCAATAGTTTAAATCATAAATGAAAACCAATTTATTATGAATTCTAAGCCTGATTTTTCTTTTTTCTTTCTTTCACGCCTTTTAATATCACTATTCTCTGTTTTTTCAGATAGATTTCAGTCTTTCTTCACTCTTCTCCCTTTTTTTGTCCTTAACTCTGTGATGTTGTGTCTAAGGCAAAGGAAGTCTGTACAGCCGCTATCTGATCATAGCTTTTATTCTGCCTCCAACTGCTCACTTCCACACCCTCTTGAGGAGCAGCACTATTGTTTAAATCATTGCAGAGACTAACCTGGCTGAAAATGAAAAGAGGAAAAGAAATTATCTCCAGCAGAATCATTTGGTTAGACTGGCTTATCATACAGCTCAAGGACAACAAATGGACATATAATGATTGTCCTGGATGTGGAGAAAGCAAGACTTTGCCATCAAATGTAAATATAGAAGTCAAATTAATGTGTCCATGTAACCCAGACCTAGTGACTTGTTTACATCCTGAAGAAATTAAGTACCTCCTTCGGTTTGCAATATGCACTTCTCTGACCATGTCAAGATTTTGATTTGGACTGGCTGACCAGAAATTGCATTTTGCTAAGAATTTTGCTTCCATTTTTACCTTGCTAATGACTTTTTTTTTTAATAAATAGCTTTCAAGCCCTCAACCTCAAAACAGAACCTGATAAATTACCCTCTGGGTCACAGGCTCTGGACTGACATCTCGCTGATGAAAAGTGTGTTCACCCATCCAGGAAAGATGCTACAGAAGTGCATGTGGGCAGACACATAGAAGATTGATGTTAAGGACAGATGTAGAACATTTTCAAGTCAGCTATATAAAGGTCAAATCTTTGGCCTGTTTGTTTTTCTATCAATTTATTTAAAGAATTGATTGTCCTGTGTTGCTTGCCCATAGAATATTTTATTTTGCATTTACATATTTACCTACAGGCTACAGTTGTGTGGTCAAATCTGTGGTGGGGGAAAGAAACAAAACCATTTTCTTTAAAGCAGTCAAGCAGCAGACCATGTTTGTTGAAGAAGGACACAAAGAGCATCCCAGCTTAATTATAAGCATTTAATTTCTCTTGGTCCTCAATAAATGTTTTTCAAAGATGCTGGGCCCCTTGCAGAATCAGTTGGAACCTTCCCCAATTAATGTGCATTTTCACTGACAAAAGTACTGTCTTAAAGTTTGTATAGCTTGCTNAAGGATTTTTGGGGACAGCCATGACTTTTGGAACAGAATCAGTTCAGGGCAGATGGTCTTTGTGATTAGATAAAATAACAATTCACTTTGATTAACCAGTCTGCAATTGCTCTGAATTTAACTTACAAGAAATACAGATATGACTACAAACTTTCATTCCTAAACTGATACAATGTGGTATAGAAGAAAGAGCTTCACAGAGTGGAAAGCATCACATGAATGAGAAACACATTACTGTTTTCTTATTAAAAAACAAACAAAGAAATAAAATTAAACAAAACACCACCACCAAAAACCAAACAACAACAAACAATAACAATAAAAACAACAAAACAAGATCATACACACAAAAACCCAACCAACCAACCAAAAAAAAAAAAAAATCCAACCCAAAACATAGCTTTCTGCTAGTGACAATTTCATTAACTGCAATGAAACTTTTCTTCTCTTTAATGTAGCTTCCATTATATAACCTGGCAAAAGCCATTACGTGCAACATGGAGTGGAACATGAATGAAATTCTACTGTCACTGCACCAGCATAAATCAAGGAAGACTTTATTTATCTAAGTGAAGTTTCAGCTGTTTATTTGACAATCAAGTGCTGTAGATAAAATTCTCTAAACAGTCCATTGCTCTATAATGATTAGCTAGCATAAATCAAAGTAGCTTTCTTAGCTTCAGCAGGATATCTCCCATTTTATAGCAGATGATATGTAGGAGTGGTGGAGGTTCAAAGCAGCCAGATGCATGACTTTGAACCTAGTCCTAATCCTGATCATACTGTCAACATTTTACCTTCTGCTAGCTCTGTTATATGGCTAATAGAAATGTTACAGAATCACAGGATCACAAAATCACAGAGTGTTAGTGGTTGGAAGAGACCATATATTGAATATTTCATATGTGTGTCTTGCTATTTTAAGAGACAAGTATTCATCCTTCTCTGAGGTAAGCAATATCAGAATAGAAATCAGGAGAAATAGGCCAAAGATAATAAAAGATTTTGATACAGATCATGAAGATCAAATTTAATTACATGCAGGTATTTTATTCTAAATCCTGTTGTCTGTGGTGAAAGCAGATGCACTTTTGTGTAAATCTAGAAGTGTCCAGTAAGTTGAAGCAACTGTTTATTCAAAAGCTGTTTGAACAGATGTTAAAAGTTAGAACCATGCTGACTTAATTGCTATTCTAGGACATGCACAGAACCTAAAGAAGATAAGAAAAGGCTTTTTCTACTATAATTCAAATGATTATACTTATGATGACAAAAGCCAGACTATGTATGACATAAAATCCAATGTCTCTCAAAACAAATCACTTTGCAAAGGCCTTCCTAGATCTACCTGAAACTGACTTTCCAGTCCTTGTCTTCAGTAGTATCCTTATTTGCTCATGAAACTGCACCTCCAAAATTCTTTCAAATAAAGAACATGACTAGAGGAAGTTCCATAGCTCATGTACTTTCAAAACACTTACCTAAATCCCACAAGTGTTCTTTTAACATGTCAACTCATAACAATGTTTGAGTATTTCTGTTCCAAGCCTGAAATACCTTTGGTGTACATTCTATAGAATTTTTACACACCTTTAGTGCAAATTATTTGACCTATACTAATTTTAAAATAACTTTATTTATTACTAGAACCTGTCTTGACAGTCTTGCACTACTCTGAGTCTTTAGTGAGAATCATGGGCACATCAATATGAGAGGATATGTTTGTCCTACATGTGTTTTCATATACAGAATCCCCAATGTCTTTCCAGATCTTTAATATGTATGAACAAGGGCAGAGAAGGACCATATCACATATTTTAAATCCATTATGTTTCTGTGTTACACTAAATATTTGTGACTGTGTTTTTTTTTTAAGACTGTAAGTTTTTCCAGAAAAAGGTGAGGATATTATCTATAGTTTTCTTTTAAAAGTGTCATGAATTATTTTTCCATAGAGGAAAAATAGGTTAATAGAAACTACAGTATATTCTTCAGTGTTGAATGGAAGGGCTCTGTGAATTAGAAAACCTGAGCTTGCTGCAAGCTAATTAATATGCCTCACAGACAAGTCACACAAAATTCTGAAGAACACTATCATAGATTTCTGATATTATGTCTGCAGAAGTGCCACCAAATCATTCATTCATTCAACAGAATAAATTGATTTTTTGCAGGAAACTTTTACATCTAAGGGAAGGAAAAGAAAAAAGAAACTCTGAGCTCATTGTTGTACAAGAAAACCAGGTAGAAAACAAATTCTTTTAACAGGTCATAAAGTGGAGCTATCTGGTAAGCAACAGCAGGGATTCATGTTATATATTTGGCCACTGTAAGATAAAGTTATTATAGCCCAAATACACTGCAGGAGTTAATACTCTCATCTTTCACTATTTTTATTTTTTTTTAACAAAATTCTTTGAAAGTAGTTGTGGATTGACACATGCCCTAATCTCCCCTGATATGGGAAAAGTCAGTAATGTACCTGGTTATGGATTGTGTGTTCATAATTGAGATATATCTGAACACTTGAGTGTTTCCTTCAGGGGAAATTTAATGGAATGGTTTCATTGTATACCTCTCAGTGCCATCAAACAGGGCTTTGAATTCACAGGAATTATTTTAATTATTTGCTTGTCAACAGCAAAGTTGCTATGGCAACTGTATCAGCATAAATCCTTTCAGATTTGAGTTAGATCCTCGTTTTATTAATTTGCCATTAGGTTTGTTACCTCTGCTTATTAAAACATTTAAAGGTCTCACTCCTCAGTAATGTATTGGGTTTTTTTAAATAGAAAAATCTGTAGTATTTTCACACAGTCCCATGGGAGCCAGTGCTGTTACTTTGAATTAGCCTCTGTTTGATTCTGAGACTCATGTATACAGACCATCAACAGTTGATTCAGGTACACATTGAAAAGCATCTAGTGGCATTTGAAATGTCCTAGTATGTATTGTTGGCCCTTCAACAGTCATGCCAAAAGACCTGAAGTGTTCTACCCTATCCTGAAAGCTTTGGAGATGTCACAGCTAATGGCTTCTCAATGTTTGACCCCTATATGTGGACAATTTAATCAAGCTTTTGCTTCATTGTTCCTAAGTTGTGTAAAGAATTATGACTAGCATTAAATAGACATGCAATATATATTTCTAGAGTTTCCAATTTTTTTTTTTCTAGATAAAGTTCAGATGAACCTGAGCCCCTCTGCTGATGTGCACAAAAGTTCTTGCTGCATGACAATTTACTGGCATTCTGAAGCAAATGAACTGTCAGGAGACAGATAAATCAGAACATGGAAGCTCCCTAATTAAAACAGACTAGCAGTACAAAGTATATCAGTTAAGGAACAAAGAGGTAACAAAGAATTGAGAGGGGCTACTGTGCAATATTTGTGTTTTCATTGCAGAGCAGTTTTTATCCACAGTGCTTTCAGCAGTTCCTGTTAGGAAATACTATTTGGTTAGCTCCTGACATAACATCAGGGTGATTCTTCAGTGGATATCATTCCACCTACTACCTGCAAGAAAATGTAAGCACATAGAATCATAGAATCATTTGGTTGGAAGAGAACTCCAAGATCATCAAGTCCAACCGTTCCCCCTGCACTGCCAGGGTCCCTAAACCATGTCCCCCAGCACCACAGCCACACGGGTTTGAAACACTGCCAGGGATGGGGACTCCACCACCTCCCTGGGCAGCCCATTCCAATGCCCAACCACCCTCTCTGCAAAGACATTTTCCCTGCTAGCCAACCTAAATTGCCCTTGGTGCAACTTGCAGCCATTGCCCCTCGTGCTGGCATTTGGAACTTGGGAGAAGAGGTCGACCCCCACCTCCCTCCAACCTCCCTTCAGGTAGCTGGAGAGAGCAATAAGGTCCCCCCTGAGCCTCCACTTCTCCAGACTAAACAATCCCAGCTCCCTCAGCCTCTCCTCAGAGGAGAAACTCTCCAGACCCTTCACCAGCTTCATTGCCCTTCTCTGAACTGGCTCCAGCACCTCAACATCCTTCTTGGAGTGAGGAGTCCAAAACTGGACACACACATGGACAAGGAGCAAGGTGTGCTGCACCTCAGTAAGCCTTCTGGTCCAGAAAGACATGAAGCAAAGAAGTAAAGTGCATTAAGAGTACACCAGACCCTACACCCAGTATATGTCAGGTCTGTTCTTGCAGTTTAGGTAGTATGGCTCACCACCGTATGCTTATGTTTATGCTGGGCTACAGAAATATTTCTTCAATGGGAGGACACACTGATGGGCATTCCCTTTGGGAGCTATCTGTATTTATAACCCAGAAATAAGTTCATGGTATTGTGCAAAGACCTTTTTCTATTGAGTGACTTGAAAACCAAAGACAGGGGAAGAGAGCTCATCAAAGTGAAACAGAGCAGGAGAACTGAATCTCCCACCTTTGCATGATTCCATATCAGGAATGAGTGGGAAGAGATGCATCTTTTCTTGAGCATGTGGTCACTCTTGCTCTACACCTCTGGTACATGAAATAAAACTACAGAGGAGATCATGCACCTATGAACTAGAAATAGACTAAACCCAGAGCCACGGGGACAGTAAAAACTGTGAAGTTTTCTTGTCTCTTAAGTGTAGACACTTGGGAAATACACACACAGATTTGCAATTTGCACTGATTTTTTTCTGCTCCAGAAAGCACTTGCAAAACCATTAGGCATTTTATGACAATGTTTTGTGGCTGCCTGTAGTTACAACAGAGGAGCAATAGCTGAAGTATCAGTTCTTTCAAATAACACCCCTGAGTTTGAAGAGAATCATAAGAATATTATGATACTGGACTGGACAAAAAGGTGAGGATATTGCCTGTATAAAATTAAAACACTGTGTAAAAGCCTGCTTTATTGTCATTAATTGAAAAGCTCCATTAACTTAAAGGCACAAACAATGGGTGGTAAATGATTTTTTTCAGGGTTAATCTTCCATTGAATGGAAAAGGCACGTTATTTGCCTTCCATTAAAGTGATATTAAAGTTATATTCCTAAATGTTTACAAAAAGTGATGTTGTGTGAAAAATGAGGTAGGATTTGATACCCTTTAACTGAGAATTTATTTATATGATGTGGATCACCAGCATTCCCTCCCCAGCATAGGCACTGCTTTGAGGTAATATAACATTGACACCAGACAAATGAAAACATCATGTTCTGCAATTTTATTTCTCTTTGGAGTATTCAAGCAGTCTTCCTTGTCACAGAATCATTCATATTCGTAGAGTTTACCCCCATAGCAAGTGTAACAATAAAAGAACAGAACCATGGGTTAATTTAGTTGTAATTTACCAAAGATCACTCAAGAAATGGCTGCTCACTAATCAAACTCAAGCTTCTAAACTCTGTTTAGACTACTGACTGTCTAATTCCTTGCCTAGCAGTAGTTTTGGCAAAAGAGCAAAAGCAAACTGGACCACGTTTTCAGAGGATTTGCATAGAATGAAATTACAACAGGTTTACAAGGTGGCATGTGCCAATGGAGCTATACAATTGTTTGCTTGAATACTTACCTGCACCAAATCTGTCACGGGACTTAGTTTAGACTATTCCAAAAAGGGATTATAATCAGTGATTACCATCAGGTTAAAAGTGTACATGGGAGCCATTGCTACCCCTCCCATAACATCTGTTGACTTCTCTGAAGGTGTCCTAGCAACCTGGGGTCCCTGTTGCTGGAACTAAATGTTATAAGGATTAGTGGAAATGTGATGCTTAGAGGCAGCCAGGCTTCAAGCATCAGTTGCACAAATGTACAAGAGATTCTCCATGCCTGAAATACTTCATAGCCTGTATGGATAAGTCACAACAGGAACAAGCAAAATTGGTAGGGGCAGGGATTTCAAATCATAAGGAAGCATTGATCCCAATCCATGTTTTCCTTAATCCCATTCCAGAATCCAGCTCCTGAATCTGATTCCAATCTCTGCTTAATCCATTCTGGGACTTCCCCAGTGTCCACTCCACAACATCAGTGGTGATGGTGGTGTAACTGCTATTGGTGTGTGTCTGTCTGTCTGTTTATATTCATTTATATTGCATTTTATTGTTATTATTTACACTGAGGCTGTTTTGGTTTTGTTTTCCAATCCATAAATTTGTCTCCCTTGTTCCCATTCTCTTCTCCTTTGGGAAGGGAAAGAGGTTAATACAGATCATTTGTCATTCATCTAAAGGCCAACCCAGCCCTAATTTTGACAAGCTATTACTTGGGCTTATTTAATATGTAATTGCAACACACAAGTGCAATGAGGATGCGAGAAGTGGAAGAAGTGATAAGGTGAAGAGAAGGATAGAGATTATTGTCGATGAGTCAGACAGTGTATGGAGAAGAGGGGAAAAAAAAAACTGTGGAGAAAATAATGAGCATTTAGAATGAGAATAACTTATAAACAAAGTAAGGAGCAGACCATAATGTTTTCACTAACAGTCAACATTATAACACCAGTAAACAATACAAAGGTCATCTCATATATTACTTTAAAGATGTGTTTGCCAAAAAAAAGTGGAAGAGGAAGTATTAAGAGATGAAGAATCACTCAAGACTTTTAGATGCTCAGCTGGAAGTGTCTTTTGGAGACCCTGTCACTGCTGAGACCTTCTTATCAGTGGATGAAAAGAAGCACAAGATCTGAACTTGAAAGACCATCTGATGAAACATTACTTTAGCCACTGATTACAGTGAGAAACTAAAGCAATTATATTTCTAAATAGATGTATGGAATAAATGCCTTAAAGCATTTGTGCAAATGCAGACTTAACTTTTCTGGATGTTCTCTTCTCTGGTCATGTACCAGAAAAGGGTATTTTTATAAATTAATTTCATTTTTTCCCCTCAAAAAATGTTCTTCAAAGTGGAATCTTGCTGTTATCTGGTGAAGTTTATTTTACCTCCTGCTGAGTTTGAGGTACCCTAAGGAGAAAGAATGGCAATCTTCTAGGAATTTCTTTTTAAAATGTCACTAAAAATAGAAACTAAAGATATGCCAGGTTACCCAAGCTTTTGTTAGAAACAAACCTCTAAAGTAAAAGCTGACAGTGACCTTTTTCTTTGCAAAAAGGAGAAGCAAAAGTCTAGCTAAAATCAAAGTTGTTTTTTTCTTTTCTTTCTGATGTTGAACAAACATCTGAAAATGTGAATCTTGTCTTTTTCTTATCTGAAAAACACAAGACAGAGAAAGATACTGGGGACTTTGAAAGCAAGGTGAGACCACTTACTTATCCTGTAATAGCTACTCTGTCTAAAGTTTGAAGGATACTAACTCCACATCCTTTATGGAAGGCTACTTAGTGACTTCTACAACACATATAGTTCAGAAGTTGGTATATTAGATTATATCTGATGCCTGCTACACTTATCAAAGTTAAGTGGAAGGTCGAAATGACAAATATTCCCTTTCTACTAGAACAAAAAAATGTATTGTAAAGCAGGGAAATGTAACAGGAGAAGAGAAACAAACCTTTGTTAAAAGGATTATACTGAGTCCAAGTCTTTGGAGATGAAATGAAAGGGACTGAAAGAAACTCTTTTATTTAGTGCTGAAATGCAGAAATAAGGTTACAGAGATTACATTCCTAATCCGAATGCCAGACTTCTTTCCTGTAGGAGTGTGTAACAAGTTATTAACTTTATTTTCTTGCTTCATAATAAGTACACAAGTTTCCTGAATTAAATCTCTTACCTTATGAACAGAAATAAACAATAGGAAAGGATTAGAGACAGAAATGCTGCCTCAAATAGAAACTCTTAGAAATTAAAAATCAGTGTAACTTTTCTTGATCTGCTGCCCAAGTGTATAGATCAGTCTTGTCTGATACACATCTCCTGTCCATATACATCTCTTCTAGTTTATTCTAGTTTATTAGCTACAAATTTCAAAGTTGGTTTAGTTATTAAAGACAAGCCACGTTTCTTCCTCTTGTCTCCACATATTCCTTTCATATTTTAAATAATGTTTTACAGAGAATTGCCTTTTCTATTTACTTGAAATTGGTTTACGGAATGTAATAATATAATATTTTGTTAAAGATTTTGATATTTCTTTTTAAGACAGCAGAAAAAATATTATTTTTTTTTATGTGTTTGACAAGATATAGCTTCATATTAGAAAGACTGAAAACAAAGACTGGACTTGTGGTTTGGTTCAGTCTTTCCCTCACACACTCAATTTAAAACATACCATGTGCTGACTTATCCTGTCAGCATTCCCTGTCAAGCTTTGCCATCTCTGTCAGTCAGGATTGATCAAAAAGTGAAAGACAGTGATTTGCCATTTGGCTTCCATTTGGCTCACATGAGCTATGGAGCAGCCTGTTTCTTCCAGTTCTTGTACAAGCTGCAAATGTGGAGATTTTTGAGCAGACAAGTACTGAAAGTGCAGCTTCGGAACAGCCTAAACAATTTATGGTTTAAGGTTGATCTATCCATGTCATTCTGAGTGAAATAAAAATGACAGTGTATTGCAGAAGTGTCAAAACAGTTCACTCACCAAATCAAAAATGCTGATGATTCACACAGCTCACATCTGTAACACTGCAAATATTTGGTGTTTTCAGTCAGCAGATTCCGACACTAATGATAGATCCATCTAGATCACTGAACAACTAGATTTATCACTATACTAGGTGTGACAAAATGGAGTTGAGTCTTTTATTCTTTTCCCCTTATCTTAATACTAACAAGTCATCAAAAAAAAAAAGGAAAAGTCAAATTATTGGAGTGAGATTTTTCAAAAGTACACAGCATTTTTCTGAGTCATCACCCATTCAACTCTGTGATTAAACTCTTGCCGATTTCCATGACAGCAGAGTTATGCTAATTCCTACCACTCCTGGACATGCCATGCTTAAATACATCTGTGACATGCACTTTCTTTTCAGCTGGGGTTATTTAACACCCATTGATTTCTTTTTTGCTTTCCCTTTCCTTTTCTGCATTCTGGTTTTCAAGCCAAGAAATCAGCTGCTGATCTCAGTAGAACAATTCTGATCACAGTGCATCAGGAAATAACAGCAATTCCCCATTCATGAAAAAATTAAGTAGTACACTGTAGAAAGAAGTATAGCTTGCTAAGAGCATGCTGATTTTTAAACAATGTTCATACACATAATAGCTGCTACTTAGTTATTCCTTACCTTGTAGAACTTTTTCAGTTGGTTTGTTTGCTGTTTCTTAGGTGGTAATAAATCTGAGTAGTTTTATTTTTACTTAGGAAAATGTGTGTTGGTGGTTGTTCAATTTTGTATAACGTGATCTATTTATAAGCTGGCTAGGGATAAAAATGTAATCATAGAAGCTTTTTCACTAATTTGTCATGCTTTCTAAGTTCTCTAAGTCTATAACTTTCTAAGTTCTCTACATTCAATAATATTTTTTTAAGTAAATGAATTTGTTTTACATTTTTAGGATGTAAGAATGACTAATTATAGTATATTACATTTTAGAGCCTTGAATTGTGGCAAAATTAAGTTTTTAATACTTAAAATCCAAATACTTTAGGATGTCTAAAATGTCACTAAGAACTTCCATTTAGTCATCTATAGTTGTAACAAAAGCTTAGGCAAATAGCTTAGCTACAAACATCTGTGTCTCAATTTTGATCTGCCTGCATGCAAGGAGTCTCATCCGTTCTTGAAAACCAGTCCTGTAGCACCAAGCAGCACTTAAGATCAATGTGAATACCACTCTAGAGAATCACTGAACCTGAAAATCTCATGAAATAGGGCTTGAAGAGCTCTTGAAAGATGAATGAACCTGTCCTTCCACGCTAAGATGGGATCAATTCTACCTGTGCTATTTTTCACTGCTGTTTAGCCAACCTCTTATTAAAAAAACACCAAATGTGAAAATAAGTTCCTAAAATCTTTTTTCACGCAGAAGTCTCTTGTGATCTGAAGACATGGCTGACTGATTTAAGATGCCTTTTTTTTTTTACTCAGACTTGGCAGAGGGCCATGGAGGGGAGGCTGTGGTCACAGGTGCTGTTTGTCATGTCACTACACCACTGCAGGAGCAGATGAGGGAACAATTGCAGGAGCAAGACATGATAACTGAAATGTTTTTCATCATGTTGGATCACATGGCCTGGTGACTGGGACAAGATCCATTTTCATGTGAGCCATAGATCAATCTAGGACTAACATTTCAGGATAATATTTCTTGGCCAGTAGCAACTTTCAGTAGGAGCATGCTCTGTGGGGATGTTTGTGGTGGTTGCTTTTTTGCATGTCCAACCCAAACTGTGGCTTTAAAAAAGGCACCATAAATGCTTTTCTTTGGATGATGGCAAAACACTGATAAATAGACAAGACCTCTGAATAAACTTTGAGTAACTCTTCTGCAAGATGGATGTGTTCCTGCTTAAGACATAAAAAAATTGTCCGTGTTGAAAAACACAGTATTTTCTCCTTGTTTTATTTTTAAAAAACATTGAACTTTCCTTGACAAAATTTCCTCACAGAATTAATTCTGAGGTAGACATCTGGCATGAGATATTTCAGGTCAAACAGTTCACATTTGTCAAAGGCATGACTGTCTGGAAACAGGTTCTTGTAATGGGAAGTGTCAGGCAGCCTTAAATGCACAGACCTATTGGACTGCCCGCAATGCAGTTTTTAAATGAAATAACCATTTCATCACACAGATTAAAAAGTGCAGCCTGTATTCACTCTAAAACTTCCTTCTAATCTTTCAGACAGACAGCTTTGGTGCTTTTGCCATAGGTGATATCTGTTATGAACACGGTTCTTTTTTTATTATGATTTTCTATGTCCCATAATTACTGAATTAGGAAGTGTTAGTGGACAGAAATACACAGATTCTTTGGTCCAATGAAAGAGAAATCTTGAGTATGTCTCCTTTGCTGTATAAAGTTATGCACTGAGGTGATTTAAACGAGCTGATTCTCAAGTTATCCTTTCTTGCTTTTCCTTTCCTGCTGTCAATAACATTTGAAAAACATTTTTCAAAGGTTCTTCCTCGACTTGGAAATTGTTCATCTTCTGGAAACTAAATAATTTTAACATCTGGAAATGTGTTCTAAAATAAAGCCAGCAATATCAAAGAGTGCTGTGTCAGGCACCAAATTCTAACATCATTTTGGAGGTAAAACCTTCAGTATTGACTTAATCTTGCTCCAGGTGAGCTGCCCTTTCCCTCGTAGAGGGCTTGAAAACATTTGCACAGATGGTGTTTGGATGCAGAAGGCAGCAGATTGTCAGTGCTGATTGACATTGCTCTGGAATAACTGCAGGTGCATACAAAGGTACATGTGATGGTTTCACCTATTTGGTTTTACCCAGGGCACTTCAATATTTGGTCGAATTACTACAGATCTTTTAATGAACGTGGAGTCAGTATTATTGGAGCACAAGAGGTTGAGGGGAAACACAAGGAAAAACTTGTTCCCAGTGAGGGTGGCAGAGCCTGGCAGGGGCTGCCCAGGGAGGTTGTGGAGTCTCCTGCTCTGGAGACATTCCAGCCCCACCTGGATCTGTTCCTGGGTGACTTGGTCTAGGTGCCCCTGCTCTGGCAGGGGGGTTGGACTAGATGATCTTCTAGCTCCCTTCCAACCCCTGACACTCTGTGATTCTATCTCGTATTCACAATCACTTCAGGTTGTGTAACTCACGCATGTCAGGATCACAACCTCAACATTTAGCAGAAACAACTGACTTTCTGACCTCACCTGCTGAAACTCTACATTACAACCTCTGTCAGGGAAGTGATGCCATTCAACCAGCATAAGGCTTTTTAAAAGCATTGAATCATGAGGAGAAGAGTAATGCTTCCTGCAGCTGTTACACCACTTCTTCCTTTCCTTGCAGACAGAGCTTTGAGGAGTCATCTCCAAATTGCAGTCTGGTCTAATCTTGTTTTACCCAGTAAATATGACAGAGGTATAGCACACGGTGATCTCTGTAGGTCAACATTTATACGTTCTGCTCCTCAGAACAGGTTTGTGTAGTTGAACTTGCTGTAAGCATATAAATCTTTGCCCTACTATAAGTCCATGAAGCAACAGCTGAGTTCTGGTGTTAGAAGGGAAAAAAAAAACCTAAGCATAAAAAGCAAAAAAAAACCCAAAGCTATCATGATTTACACATCAGGGGAATCTTTAAAGTAGAAATGATGTACAGCAATTGTTGGAGAAGATCAGTCAATGTTATTTAGAGTTTGAAAATAGTTCTGTCTTTTAATTTATGCTAAACTTAAGCCTGCTGTGTAAACTATGTGGGAACTTATTTGAAATATTGATGTTCAAAATGGCACTCTCAGCCCTTCTTTTTCTATCCTTTTTTTTTTTTTTGAAACACTTACTGAAATTTATGTTGACAAGTTGCAGACAGAATGATGGAGTGGCCCTTTTCTGATCTGCAGTTAGAAGTCATTTGCATCCCTCCACCTTACTCTTTTTTCTCACAAAGGCAAGTTTTTTTAACTCAGTTATCAATCAACTAAAGCTCTGAAGGGCTATTTCATACAACAATTTGTTAAAGTGACGACAATGGTATCAAATACACAGTTCTTCAGTAATAGCCTGAAAAGATTCATGTCACTGGGTTATTAATTGTAGAAGGAAAAGAATTTAAAGCCATTAGCATTGACTGCCTTTGCTTCCAAAGTGAATGTTTTTTTCCCTGACATTAGCATTCTTTTTTTTTTCATTTCATTGCTGTTCCAAAAGCTGATGACTTTAACCATCTGTATTATCAAGGAGTATTTCTGCAAGTGATTACTATCATCTTAATAAAAATTTTTAAAACAAAACATCAACCAACGATAAACAAGCCAAAGAAACAAATAAATTTAAAAACAAATGTGTGCCCACTGACTAGTAAGTACTGTTTTGTACTTACTATATGACTTTTACATAAACATTAGTATGTAATGTGTATTCTAAGAATTAGAGGTATGGAGAAATTTTGGACTGTGTTTTTTTTGTGCTTGCAGAACTGGACCAAATGTGGTATATTTTTATCTTACAGAGGAGTTAGCCTTGGTAATTTCCATTATTCCAGTGATACATCCTAAGGGCTTTTTTCTGTCTGAGCTCCAGAGTGTATTGCTTTATTAAAAGCAAAGGGAAGTCGCTCCATTCAAATTACTTTAAAGGTTCTCTGAAGACAAAGAAAAAAAAAATGGATATACTTTTGCTGTGGAAGAGAAGGAATATTATTTGAAACTGCGTTTCATTGCATCACAGTGTGTCTGACATGCAAACTTTTCCAAACTTTAAAGTGATGTTTGGGTGCAACTCCTTTTATAGCTAAGAAATCATAAATGTAAAGGTGAGAGCTGCAGATTAAAAGGAAGAAATATAGAGGCAGACATGCTATTTTATGAGGAATTTAAGCTATTTAAAATAACAAATAGCTTTTCACCTGATGTTAAGATGACTAATAGTCCAGATAAAAAATAGGATTTGGGTGCATAAACTAGATTTAAATGAACTTCAACTGCTTATTTTCAACATCTTTCATCAAAGTAACAGAGTACCTCTAACTCTTCAGAGCTGTGTGGAACAGGAATGACTTGTATATGGAAAGAAGGAGCAATTAGCAGGTCTGTTCAGAGGAGAATTTGTTCTCCTCACTGGGTCTGATTCTCCATGGACACAATGAAGTAACCTTTCCCTATGGCAGCATGAAGAGATTTCTCTCAAATCCATATATCTTCTAAGTTCCTACAGATGTTGTGTTCAACCTTTGAGATGCTCAGGTCTAGCTGCTGATGAAGATACTCTATGTCCAGTAGTGCTGGACAGAAAGATTATTGGTGCCCAGGGAGGGTTGTATTTAGCAATTGCACTCAACATCTAGCACATACTGATAGATCAGGTGCCTCATAAAACTCAATTGCTTTTGCTTTCTTCTTAAAAGTGAGACAATACAAAGCTCTTCATCTTCTAAGGCAATGGCTGTAGGTAGCAGAGCATAGATAGGCAGGGATCTTTTCCAGAAAATAGTAGGCACTGGCTCTCAGGGGAGGAAGAGCCTCTCCCAGAAGCCCTACCCTGGACTCTCAGGTGCTGAAGATGGTTAAAATATAGAGGTACTGCCTTGTAGTTAGTCTCTAAAACAGCATTGAGGTGTTTTCCTTATCTTCTACAAGCACTTAAATTTTTTCTCCCACTAACCACAAATCCTGTGTCTGGCTGGTTCTTTATTTTATATCAGAGGACAGTGTTCAAAAGTTAGGGACAGCACAGCCCAAAGTGTCAGTATGGGACTGTCTTTGGATCCAGTTATATAAAACTGACTCAGAGAGTGACACTGAATTTCCACTCAGTTTAGGCTGAAGGTGTCTCGCTGGAGATTAAAAATTATATTTCCCTCTTCACATGTTGTCTCCCTCTTTCCTATGCACTTCCATTCTCTTTTCAAATACTTTGATCCAAGGCCTGTTCAATTCAGTCATACAATAGGAGAAACAGCTATTGATATCGATAACAGCCTTCCAGACAGAACTATTCATCTCCACGGATTTTAAATTACCTTTTAAGGAACCTAATGTGAGATGAGTTTTCCAATATTACTAAACATGACACTTCAGTGTCATCTCGAACTCCACATTGAACAAATGTACAGCTTCACGTAACATAATCTGTGTTTCTTATTACAGTATGTATCTAAATGAATTATGCAGCTGCAGCAACTATGAAACCTTTGCTGAATGCAAGCCTTTCCTTCCTTTCCTCTCCTCACAGTTTCATTTACCTCTGCTGTTATTTCTCATTGTAACGTGCAAGCCAGTAATAGAACTCTATTGAATTTTGGGAGGCAGTTCTTAAGAATGATTGCACAAAACAGTTTTGCTCTGGGTCAAATAGAATTGGCTCTAAGAAGCTTCAAACTGAAGATACATCATACGTGTGAATGGTACAATTTCAATGCTTTAAATTAGCATATGCATGCAATCTTTCTGAGTTTATTACTGCAACAATGTACAAGTCAGTAAATAAAGTCTGGTATAAAACTTTATGCAGTTTCTTCTTACAGCTGAAAAAAATTATATAAATCAAGACTCAATGTTAAATGACTGGTAAAGTGAAGTTAGGTAACAACTGAATAATTCCTCTATCTATCAAATTCATGCAGCTGGAATATTATGAACCATTGAGTAAGAATTTATTATATATTTTGCTACTGAGGTCAATGAAAGCCACTGGAATCATGTTTGTCCTGCTTGCTGGAGACTATAGCTGTTGAAACAAAGCTGTGATCAGAATATTCTGAAGCTTTACACTGTGCAAACATCATGCTCTTCCTATGGTTCAAGAATAATGCTAATAATGCTTCCTTTCTTCCAGTCCACCTGCACAGTCACAGATTGCCTTGGGCAGGCTGGGGATATGTGAATGACAGCAGTATGAAGTTGGTAGCACACAAAGTGACCTTGCACCTTATAAACCAGCATGAACACTTGGCACTGTGGGACAGTATTTGCTGTGCAGGGTGACCCTGCATTCACAGGGAGAAGCTCAGCCACAGCCACAGTCTTGCTGCCTGTATTGCCAGAAAGTCTTCTCTTGAAGGCAAATCACCCTCTGAACACATGATTAATATCCCCTGCACTGCAGCTGCATCTGAAAGTCAGCACAGCAGCTTGTGCTTGTGGCCAGGTGGGGAGCAGGCAGAGATGGGCTGGGGCTGAGCAGGACCCTGAGGCAGAATCCTCCTCATTTTGTATAGCAGGGAAAGAGACAGGAGGGAGAAGGACTTGGGACTGTCTCCACTGTGCTGCTTTGCTGCAGCTGCTTCAGTGATGCTGTGATGTGCAGGGAGCTCCAGAGCTGGTTGTTACAATCAAGGATAAACAGCTAACCTTCCTGCAACCAGCTGAATACTATTGTTTTTCTTGCTACCATCAAATTCTGATGCAACAATTTAATCCACTCTCTTTTTAAAGTAGATGAAAGTAATATCTTTTGCTATTGTGCACTCAAATGAAATAAAACATTGCTAGCTGGAGTCAGTCAAATCAGTCCGTTCATGAATTTTGATTGGTTTCCATGGAAACACTGACATACTCCATTTAGCACCAGGGTCCATGCCTGAACAAAGGAACTGCTGAATGAACTCACAGCATCTTCCTACCATATGCATGGCAGAGAGCTGCATTTTCAAGTAACATTGGTGATTAAGTGTTTGGATAAACATGCATAGTGATGTGAGTGCACTGGAGATCAAAATCAGTTGGGCAAGAAGCATCCATCAGCTCTAGTTAAGAGTTGGGAAAAGATGAAACATACAGCAAGTAAAATAGATAATTTCTGTCAGGACTGGAGTTGTACTTTAATACATGGATTTAAAATGTAGGTTTATTTGCAACACATAGGAGAAATATAGAGAAACAGCTCTTCTAAGAAAGCTGAGAACTTTAGCATCTCTCTGAACTTGTCTGCATTTCTCACTGGCCAAGGTGGTAACAGTGCCTCTCATTCTTCTGGCTCTTTTCAAGGTGTCTTGGCTGAACACTTCACTTTACAAGCCTCAATCTTTTGTTGCTCTCCCTTGTGTTTATTGGGAGTAACACCAGAGAAATTGATGGAGCTCTATTGCTATGAAATAACATAAAGAAGAAAGTAAATCATGTTTTTCTCTCCCAGACTTGGTTCATAACCTAGGTGGGTTAATATATTAGAGCTAATTAGCAGTTCAATGAGAACCCCATGCAACAGCATGGAGTGTGTGTGTGCACTGAATGCAGGAGATTTGATGATACTGCATCCAGAAGTTAAGAGAAAAGCTCATTAAGGGGAGTTTTTTGAATTATAAAGACTATTAAATATCTAGAAACCACATCTCTACCTGCTTGTGAAAGAAATACAGCAAACAGAGATGAAAATAACATGCCTGAAAAAATGTTGAGACTTTACAGAAGTGATTTAAACAATTTCCTCCCCCCCTAGTTGGGATGTTGCCAACTTTCTGAGAATGAATTTTGATTTTACTTTTTCTAGGTTCATTTTATTCCAGTTAGTTTAATCACTCTGGGACCCGAGTGATGGAGATGTTGGGATGAAGCTATTGCAGATTTTAGCCCTCATCATAATCAGTGCTGGCATTGCTCATTATCAGCTCTTGTGAGCAATTTTGCAAGACCTGAAAACATGCAAGACCTGACCTGTCTGATGTGAATTTAAAGCCATAGATTGTTTTAGGTGTTGTTGGCTTTTCTGTTGTTGCTGTTGTTGTTGCATTGCTTTGTTTTTGTTGTTGGGTTTTGTTGGTTTGGTTTTTAGCAATACAAAAGGTAAGACTGAAAGAATAACTAAGAATTTTATATAAAACAAAGTGATTACAGAATCACAGAGTTTTAGTGGCTGGAAGGGACTAGAAAGATCATCCAGGCCAATCCACTGCTAGAGCAGGACCACCTAGATCAAATCACAAAGGAATGTGTCCAGATGGGTTTATTTATTCCAGAGAAATTATTAATTATGAATAAAAATATATTATATATAATATATAAAACATATTATGTTAATTATATATATTTATAATTATATAAACAAATGTTATTAATTATTCCAGAGTAAGAGATGCCATGACTTCTGTGGNAAATGTTGAGACTTTACAGAAGTGATTTAAACAATTTCCTCCCCCCCTAGTTGGGATGTTGCCAACTTTCTGAGAATGAATTTTGATTTTACTTTTTCTAGGTTCATTTTATTCCAGTTAGTTTAATCACTCTGGGACCCGAGTGATGGAGATGTTGGGATGAAGCTATTGCAGATTTTAGCCCTCATCATAATCAGTGCTGGCATTGCTCATTATCAGCTCTTGTGAGCAATTTTGCAAGACCTGAAAACATGCAAGACCTGACCTGTCTGATGTGAATTTAAAGCCATAGATTGTTTTAGGTGTTGTTGGCTTTTCTGTTGTTGCTGTTGTTGTTGCATTGCTTTGTTTTTGTTGTTGGGTTTTGTTGGTTTGGTTTTTAGCAATACAAAAGGTAAGACTGAAAGAATAACTAAGAATTTTATATAAAACAAAGTGATTACAGAATCACAGAGTTTTAGTGGCTGGAAGGGACTAGAAAGATCATCCAGGCCAATCCACTGCTAGAGCAGGACCACCTAGATCAAATCACAAAGGAATGTGTCCAGATGGGTTTATTTATTCCAGAGAAATTATTAATTATGAATAAAAATATATTATATATAATATATAAAACATATTATGTTAATTATATATATTTATAATTATATAAACAAATGTTATTAATTATTCCAGAGTAAGAGATGCCATGACTTCTGTGGGCAGCCTGTTGCAGTGTTCAAATAAATAGAATAAATGTTGTAATAAATAGAATAAATATCATATTACCCTCAACTTTCTCTTTAAATTTTACCCCTGACAGATTTTATGAACTTTTTTCATCTTTGCAATATTTCTTACAAGGGCATGAGTGGCAAAGTGAATTACCTGCTTAAGTGATCTTTTATGAAGAATTTGTGTA
Organism: Ceyx cyanopectus; assembly: GCA_013401355.1. Classification (NCBI taxonomy): domain Eukaryota; kingdom Metazoa; phylum Chordata; class Aves; order Coraciiformes; family Alcedinidae; genus Ceyx; species Ceyx cyanopectus. Next base: position 30,681 of record VYZU01000101.1, on the reverse strand, counting down.
GGCAAATTAATATGAGGAACCTACACAGTTCTCATTTAATAACTCAGATGTCCTTTATTCAGAAAACTTCCTTAAGAAAAATAACAGTTTCAGACTATGAAATCAAAAAGGCATGGAGGTGTCTAATTCCTACACGTAGGTGACTAAGATCGTGAGAGGGGTGAAATTCACAATACAGGTATTATTTTTTTTTCTTTTTCCTGGAGATTAATTAAGGTAGCCCCTCATTTCATGCCTCTTCAGCATGATGGATTTTGAGACTTATTATTTGAAACCTGAATTTTCACAGTTGGCATCTGGAGAAGGAGTGCTGTGTGTTCTTACAGAACAGAGTTGCAGTGCTCTCTAGAGGCAGCCAAACCAGGTGTGAGCAAGTTCTCCTTGCCCTCCAAACAAGGAAATGTTGTTAACCTGGCACTTTTAGGGTGAATTCAAGGTGGTGAGAGGAAGAGCAGCAACTCCCAGACAGGACATCATCCAAGTGGGGCTGACCTAGCTGAGCTCACTGCCTGAGCTGGTTCTTGCAGCCTGAGGGATGAAATCAGTCAATGCAAATGGATCTTACTGGGAGGACCAAGTGTGCATCTAGCTCATCAAGGAGCAGTTGTGTTGTGCAAAGATGTTAGAAGATCATAAATAGTCACAAGAGGCAAAAAACCTTCACACACTGAATTTTCAATGCTTTCAAATATGTTTTTTTATGTTTACATGGTCCTGCCTTCCTTTAGTTTGAGGGAATAGGGGAAGTGTTTAAGTCAATGGAAAAGGAAGAGAGAATCATTCTTACTTTAAAAATCCTATGAATAAATGAAGATGTAATGTAGAAAAGCATTTTAAAGGGAATTATGATTCTTTAATCATGATGACTTGCCCTTTCCACCGCACAGGACCACTAAAAAAAATGAAATACTGGGAAAGTCAAACTGGGCTAAATGCTGTATTCACACACAACATGTCATAAAACTCATTTCTAGCAAAGCCCATTGCAATAGGGAAAGTAGCAGGGATGTTTGTAAGGATGACAAGGGTATCCAAAGCTGTATTTAACAACACAACTGCTGAAAGATAAATTAAATGTAGTGCTTCACAGATCACAATTCTCAGAGGAAGTGTGCAAACATGAGGTTAAGCACCATTTATTACATGTCAACGTGTCTGAGAGTTTCCACCAACCTCCCTTGAGGCAGCTGGTTCTGGCCACGATGGAGACAACACACTGAAGGAGCTGGGCTGTAGCTCTGAACTGCTGTAGCAACAGAAATGTGTAAATATAGAATGTTTCACACTTTGTTTTTCAGTCCCTTGTTATCTGCTGGTTTAGAAAAAAAAAAAAACAAAGTCTGCAAAGAATTAGGCACATAGTTAAATGCAAGGCTCTGTGTCTTACACTAAAGATTGGTCAAGCTGTTGTGTAAATGTTGTGAGGTTAGGGTTTAAAATGGTGCTTAACAGAACTAAAGCAATTCTACCATGCATGAAATTATAGAGGAATTGATTCTGTTTTCTGACTGAACTGAATCCAACGGATTTACTATTGAACTTAATGGAAAGAATAATGATTGCTATAAACAACATAGTGATAAACAGATCTGTAGGTCTATCATCTATCTATCTATCTATCTATCTATCTATCTATGAGCTTCACTATATTGCTATTTATTTCACTAACATAATTATGCAACATTATTGGTATCTGTTTGGTTTTATCCAGCTCTGTAAGTTATGTATATTTCTATGTATGAATATAAAATATACATGTATTCTATTTGTTATACCAAATAGAATGATGTCATCAGTCACTAAATAACTATGAGAGTCTTCCTCAGAAATTAAGAGTAATATTCCTCCCAGAGTCTTAAGGATAGTCACTTGCAAATTTTTCATTATAACAAACAAAATTAAGTACTTATACCAGTAGTTACATTTTAAATAAGGAGAAATATATATTTTTTTTACCTGAATATATAAATATTTTGAGGATGTATGAGGTAATACCACATAACTTCTTTTCAGCTGAGTTTAGTGACTGATGA
>VYZU01000099.1:0-10894 GCA_013401355.1 Ceyx cyanopectus | reverse complement strand
CAAATGTCAGGGTAATTAAAGTGTGCCAACACCACCATAGTGCAGGTGTTCACAGAGACCTCCTACAAACCAACAAAAACAATTGTTTTTAATGTACAAAGTTTTCATTCTCATGTCAGCTTGGGGAAAACAGCCCATATTTCAGCTAGTGATCACCTAGTTACCGTAGCATTTTTAAATTGTATCTGCACATTGTTTAGTGTCATTTGGGTTCGTTTCAGAGGCATTTTGCCTCCTCTGTTTCTCTCATCCAGACAAAAGCCTAGAATTGGACATTGGAGACAGAAGCATGGCTCACCAAGGTTGTGTTCTCACATAACCTGTTTTGTTCCTGGGAGCTCCATCGCTCATACTGACTCAGCTGCCTTTTCTGCCAGGACAGGGTGTTAGCACAGGCAACAACTGCGTTACTTGTGCTTGTAGCAAGGTATCCCTGTTTACCATGGGAAGAGCTGGCTGTAACCGCTTCTTATGTAAACAAGGAGAAAGGAACTGTGCTCTCTGGAGACCTAAAGAAGGTGGTTCATTCCTTTAAAATAGGCATAGGTGCAAAATCTCAAGCCCAACATATGACGTCATTATACACTTGAAGTTCGTTTTCCTCTCTTACATTTTGAGAGCAGTTGTTCTGTAGAATGTGTCAGAAATGTCTTCAAACTATAGAGCTGGTTCAGTGGGATGGCATCTGTAGAACAAATTAGAGCACTGGTTTTTTTCAAGGTTTTAAGTCAGACTGCTCTGGTGCTACTGTAATTAAATGTAACAGTGAATAATGAAGATACTTACTGAAATTGGGGGATATCTAATCAGTGTGTGACGTCTGGATGCCTTTAGGATTGGATCAGCTGAAAGAAGTGTCATTAGGTGTCTCTTGCTTCTGTTCCTGCTGAGGCAAAGAAAGCATGATATAAACCATTGAGAACTAATAGTTCTTAAGAAGCTTATTTTTAAAGTCTTTAAACTCTCCTCATTGCCTCCTTATTTTGCTTCTGTGAGGGATTCCAGATTTTATACTAATATTTATTTTCCTCTGACTACATCAAGGAACAAAACTCTTGGAAAACAAAACAAAACAAAACAAGATGCTCAAATTGATCCATCTTTGAGATTGCAACACCAATTCATTAAACCCTTTATACTTTTGTATGACTCCATCCATCTCCTACTCTGCGTGTGGCACTAAAGGTAACGACCAACATCACAACAACTATGCCATGAAAAGAGCAGATGGCTTTTAAGTGAGATAAAAATCCAGCTTCCAGTTTGGTTCTAGAATCTGACTGGCACTATTCTGCAAATATGCAAATAATATGCCTGGTTCTTCATCCCAGGGCACGAAGTGACCTCCCAACCTCCCTGCAGTAAGCAGGAACTCCTGTAATTAGAGCAGGTCGCTCAAAGCCCCAGACATCCTCAACTGGAATGGTGCCAGGGATAGGGCACCCTCACCCCTTCTCCTGTCCCAACAGACCCTGATCAAAAGTCTGCACCCATCTTTGTGACAGGCCATTTGAAGACCCCAAGAAAGTCTCCGTGGAGCCTTCTCTTCTCCATCATCAGCTCATCCCCTGAGCAAAACTAAACAGATGCCCCAACAACAGCTCTTCCTGTTCTCCCATCACCTTTGCCTCTTCTGTTCTTCTTCACTTGTGGTACATGGAGCACAGACCTTGATCTTACTTACAGCACTTGCACTAGACTAGGATCAAAGTTTAGGGGCTGGCAAAAAAGCACAGGAGACTCCAGCCACAAAGAAAAGGTCTTCTCATACTTGAAAAACAACGCACATACTTCTGCTGCCATGTAACTTAACCTGCAGTTGTGGTTAGACACATGATGATGAATAACCAGGATGCAGATTATTAGCTCCTGAGTGCATGGCAATGTGTTCACGCCATCCAAACTGCTGACAGTGCCAAGATTCATCACATGCTTTTAGTGACACCTCCCTCGAGGTGTTTTTATTTTTCCATTGTGAGCTAAAATTTCAAAATGTGACAGTAAGAGCCAGTTATGGATGTCCAGAGATGACAAATAAGTGGTTACCCATGGAAAACTGGATACAGTTAATAACCAACTAAAAGTTCATGCATAGAGATGAACTGCCCCACCTCATCAGCACTATCTGTGGTCACAGCCCCTCTTCATGCCAGGTTTAGTGATCCCCTCTCAACTGCTGCATTGCTCAGCAAACTGCTGGCCAACAGCTTGTGCTGCAAAAAGACAGGGAGAGGACTTCACCCGAATCTGGTTCTCTAGCTCTCAGTGGCTCAGAGCAGCTCTTGCTGTTAGTTTCCATCCAGTCCTTCAACAGGTGACAGAAGAGGTGGTATAGTGGGTCGTCGACATCATCCTTACTGGTACTCCTGGGACATGCAGCCAGTGTTGCCAGGAGGACAATTCTCACTGGGATCACTGGAGGTACTGCTGCTCCCCAAAGCCAGCTATTTTAAGTCACATTTAAACAAAGAATTAGCATCTTAAGAACAGCCTTTCTTCCCAACAGTGGGTTCAAGTAGACATGACACTTGGTAACTAAAAAGCAAAATTACACCCCTCTTGCTTCAGCCAGACTTCAATGGGTGTTTGCTCCTGATGGACCAAGGCACTCAGAGCCCCGACATGGGTATGTGGGTAAATACCAGGGAGGGTGAGGTGCCCCATGCATGGTTTGTTTGCATTGCTGGACACCAGGCACAGAGGCACAGAGGCATTGCTCTGCCTGCTAATTAGCCAGCCTGGCCTGCACGAGGGCACCAACACTGCACCGGTTCTGGTACCACCTGCCTGGCACACCACCTTGCTTCCTGATGGTAGGCAGTTGCTTTATCTCTAGGTCATAGAACCAGGGAATGGTTTGGGTTGGAAGGGACCTCTCAAGGTCATCTAATGCAACTCCCCTGCAGTGAGCAGGGACATCTGCAACTAGAGCAGGTTGCTCAGAGCCCCAGCCAACTCACCTGCAATGGTGCCAGGGATGGGGCAGTGACCACCTCTCTGGGCCAACTGGGCCAGGGTTTCACCAACCTCAGCATCAAAAATGTCTCCATCTTTCTGTTCTAAATCTTCCTCTTATAGTTTAAACCATCATTCCTTGTCCTGTTCCAACCCTTATACACCCCCTTTAATTATTGACAGGCACGGCAGCCTCCCCAGAGCATCCTCTTCTCCATCAACAGTTCATCCCCTGAGCAAAAATAAACAAATGCCCCATCAGAAAATATCACCTGACTCTACACTTCACAACCTGCCCCCCACACACTGGTTTCCCTCCCTGCTGCCCTCACCCTGCATTTTCAGGGGATCTGTGTGGTCCAGCCATCCCATACGCAGGGAGCAGTACATCTGCACCAACTCTTCTCACCAGGTATGCTGCTGCAATCCAAGCAGAGGCTGAAAGCCCACTGCAGACAAGAGTCTTGCAATAGGGAAAACCAAACAAAAGCAAACCACTTTTTTCCACATCTGTGGTTTTTGTTTTCTTTTTCTATGAAGCAATTTTATGGTTTGGGTTTTTGATTTGGTTTGGTTTGATTTTCAAGTCCTATCACCAATCTGTAATCTGTACAGATTATTTACCATTAAATAAAAAGATTTTCACACCAAACCAAAAAGACATATTGTGTATGCTAACAACCAAATCCCAACAGCTTTATTTTGCCAGGTCTAGCTCAGGAAATCTCTTGATGGATTGAACACGTAACCGCCAAACTAGGGCCCCAGCAGACATTTATACTGTGGATACCACCATACAGTGATGGCCAGCTCCAAAGAGTGAAGCCAGCCCCTCCTTTTCCCACTGTAGGGTAGTAGGTAAATCCCCTTCCTCACCCAGCTGAGAGCATTTCCATTAACACCAGACAGGTAAGGACTTCTCTCCTTATCCAAATACTTCTCAAGTTCTGATGGGTGCAGATCCAAGGCTTGACACTCAGGTCTTACTGACATCCATGGTATTGCTCCTTAGCTTCCTTGCAACTTTACTGGCCCATGGAGCATCTTCTCCAGAAGTTCAGGGATGATCCCCTGGAACTCCCTTCTTGCTGCTGTTACCCAAGCCCCGGTTAACCTCCTCAGCTTCTCCAACTCACTCTGGGTACATTCGTCTTCTCGGCCAGGTGTAGGAAATGATTCGGTTTAGGAAATGAAGAAAATGGAGCTTGCCCCCTGGGGGTAGGCATGAGCCACAGGTGAGCAGAAAGAATACCAGCAACTTGCTGTCACAGCCCCAGACCATCGTTACCTCACCTCACATGTCATTAAGGCTGTGGTTTGGCACCACTGAATTAATTAATTCAATCCTCATTCACCTGCTTTTATTGGAGGGGAACAATCTGGAAGCAGCTGAAATCACAGCATTGGGTCACCATGTTCAGCTAGATGTTGGCTTCAGACAACATCAGGTTCCACTTGGCTTTTTAAAGTTCAAAGAAGAAGACTCCAGCCCAGACTTCTGTCTAGTTCTTTGTGCCTACTTCTTTAGTTGCAAAGATCTGTTAGAGACTGATGAAGAATCTGAATCAAACCAGAAGAGAAACCTGGGTGAATTTTGTGTACATACACATTTTGAAAGATTTCACTTAATTTCATAGCTATTGCTGGACTAGACATAAAACTTTGGAGAATCCAGGGATGCACTTCATAGGAAACAGTGGAACAAACCTGGGACTAATTGTGAGAGAGCTGATGGAACTAACGCACATTTAAAACATAAACCCCTTCCCATCAGTGTTACTTTGATCTGGGATATTTGAGTAGTGACAACCTTCAGTTCGTTTTACATGCCAGTGAGTTAAACTTCAAGTGCTTTTCTTCACTGAAAGCTCATGAGAAAAAATAAAAGAAAAAAGAAAAAAAGAAAAAAGAAAAAAGAAAAAAAAAGATAAAAGAAAAAAAATAAAAGCGTCATAATTCAAAATTTCTCAGTGCTCTTAGAAGTGGGAATAAGCCACAGGAAGTTCTAAGCATCTCATTACATACACACACGTGTTTACACGTGTTTATGGAACTGCTTATTTACTTGTTCATTCAATTTTTACATCTCCTATTTACAGCTCCTTTGCTGTGAGCCCCTCATCAAAATCTAGGGGTGGCTGCCAAAAAGCCCTTTTCAAACATTAACAGGACCTGGACATTTTGTTCAAATTCCTTTTATTCCAAACACTTAGCAATTGTTTTAAAAGGAGATTTATCCAGCTGTTCTGTAGAAAATTCGCTGTTTCTCAGCCTGCTCTTTTAACAATACAAATGATTTCAAGAGCTGATACATTCCAGCGTATTCCTAGTGAATCCACCACGGAAAGCTCTTTTCCTGTTGAAGATTTAATTGAAAGGTATCCCGAGGAATAACTGAAACCCACGGCAACACTGGCATTACATCAAAAAGTAGAGCTGGTGCCTTAAAAATGTACCTTTCCTCATCAGAGAAAAGATCCAGAGGGTCAGTTTGTGGGTTTTTAGTAAGTTCTGGCAACCAGGTTACAACTCTGGGCAGTGGCCAAAAGCACAGTTTTCACATGCAGATGAATCTGCACCTTAAAATGGAGAAGAAATCAAATGCCCATCGTTGCTGGAGATGGGAACAAGCCAGTGGGTGGTCATGGTGCAGCCCAGGAACTGTGACTCGTTGTGTGTCACATTCAGTTAGTTTTCATATATTGTTTTAATGCAAGCGATTAAAACCACTGCTCTCCATCTGCTTCTCAACCTCTCCGGGCAGAGCAGCCCTCCCACTGTGGAGATGGGGTCAGGAGGGGCATCAAGCTCAAAAGGAATTGGGGGTAAAGCTGAAAACATTGTACCCAACAAGAGCTTAAGGAGGATCTTCAATCTCAGCACCCAGCTGAAATGATGCCCTTTCACAAATACCATGTTGCCTTAAGCAAAGCAGCTACATTTATATCAGAAGATGTCACAGGACCCTGCAATACGAACCTTCATTGGAAGCGGCAGCAGATTTTTTTATGCAATCGTGCAAAACCTGTAATGGCTTGTGACTGGCAATTGTACTTTGGAAGAGCCAATTTCATGCTCTGGTGTATTTTTTCTAGCTCTTACCATAGATGTACAGACTGGTTTGGGTGGGAAGGAACCTTTAAAGGACATCCAGCCCACCCCCTTGCAGGGAGCAGGGACGTCTGCAACTAAAGCAGGTAGCTCAGAGCCCCAGCCAACCTCACCTGGAATGGTACCTGTGATGGGGCAGCAACCACCTCTCTGGGGAACCTGGGCCAGGGTCACACCATCCTCAGACTCAAAAATTCCTTCCTTATCTCCTGTCTAAATTTCCCTCTTTTAGTTTAAATGCATCACACCTTGTCCTGTTCCAACAGGCCCTGCTTAAAAGTCTGTCCCTATCTTTCTGACAGGTCCCTTGAAGTCCTGAAAGGCCAAAGAAGGTCTTTCTGGAGACTTCTCCTCTCCAGACTGAATAATGCTAACTAGTCGAGCAATATTAGAATATCCTTCCAACACTGTAACGGATACATCACACATCATTTTAGCCAAATCAGTAGTGAAGTCACATAAACATTGTGTCAACATTAATATCCAGCTGCTACTGTGAAGGGCCAGAGATAAATATTGCAATAAACATCTTGAAAACTGGAGATTTCCACAGAGGTACCCAAACCAGTAATCTTTCTCCCAAAGGTTAAGAGTGCTGGGCTATCAGCAAACAAAATCAGGTGACAGGATTCTTGTTAGATATAAGACCTCGGGTTTAGAATTCAACTTTGTAAAGCAACAAGTTCAACTTCAAAGACATTTCATGATGTTACATTTGTACTTTTGGTTTTATTCTCCTCAGTGTCAATCATTTTCTTACACTGCTTTTCTATGAATGGTTTCACTACAACTTGTCCATTCCTTTTTTCCTCCTCTTACAGAAAAGATCAAACTGGGAATGAAGACGGTGGGCTTCAGCAGGAGCTGTGGATACCAGCGCCCACGCTGCCTTTCCAAAACATCTGAAATTTCATCCTCACTTGCTTCTCTCCACTTCTCACCACGCTGTCGCCACCACAGATAATACACAGGACATGCTGCAACTCAAAGGCCAAAAGTTGCTAAAGTGCTTACACAAGTTAATTACTGTGTCAGTTTAATCCCACGTAATGCAGATTAGCACTATCAGCGACTGTCCAGATGGCACTTGATGTAACAGGCCGGCCCGTCCACAGGGAAACTGCTCTCTTCAAGAGAGGCCAAGTCACTTAAAGCCAGGTAGTGGTGGCCAGCACTGGGGACAGAATTCTCTCACCCAGGTCCCCCAGTTGCTGTTGGGATGTAGGAGGCAGGTGGAAAAAGCTTGATGTGACAGACAGGTTTAATGAAAGCAATCTTCATTTCAAAAGAAAATTGTCTGCCCCTTGTCCCTGTGCCCCACTTCTGCATGGTCAGATTACAGCCACTTGAGTTTCAGAGAGCAGTCCCAGCAAAACGCATCCTTACATCGACACGTGAGGCCAAAAGGAAGTCAAGCCACAAGATGATATTTTATCTAAAAAGACCCACAAATGCATGTTTCTATCAAAATAAGCCAAGGAAAGCAACTGGTTTAAATGACCAGTCACCCTATGGGCAGGAGAAGGTGGAAAGGTGGAGGGCTTTCTGAGAACTTCAGCTTTTCACAACTGGAATCCCATCTAATTTTATTCATTTATAGTCATTATTCGGGTGAAACGCCGTTTGGTAACAATATGTATTTACATCAGGCCAGCTTATTCCTCAGGAGAGTTCAGATACCCTTGTGTTCAGAGGGGTAAATCCAGAAATAAGTGGCATCTAATATTTCAGGATTTTCAGCAATTTTCAGCAATTATTATTATTAATCCCTCCAGTCCTGGAGGGATTAATAATAATAATACCAGTTATCTTGATTTGTAAGTGGTAGCCAGGGCTAAAGCATCCCCTATGGCACCACCAGTAACTAAACTGTGGTACAAACACCCATTTCCTCCAGCCATGCATTATGAGAGTTAAGCAAATATTTTCCACCTCAGCAGGTTTTATGGTCAAATCATAGTTTTCTCTCTATAGTTCACAGCTGACAAATTTCTGTTGGATGGAAGTAATGACAAGAATCACCAGTTGTGATTTCTAGCAACCAGGTGAAAAACAAAATGCAACACCATTTTGAAAATTTCTTCACTGATGTTGAAAAAAACCCTCAAAGCTGTGTCTTCAGAAAAGTTTGACCTCCCGCTTCTGAGTCTCACAAATTCCAAGAAGTCACACTTTAGGTTGGCTTCATTTGGAGCTTTTTGCATCAATACAACTGGTTTGGGTAGGGGTTTTTTTTTGCATCAAAAACCACTTTTAATGTTTGGGGGGTTTTTTTAATATACTTTAAATTATTTTTAATAGATGCTGATGAAAGACAGTTAAGTGGGTGAGATGTCTCTGGCAAGGGCAGCAGCACCTTAAACCTCCTGCCATGGCTTCACCTTTGGGTTTCTGCCAAAGCACCCACCTCAGAGCAGCTTCAGAGTGCCCCAAACTTGTTGTCCATCTACAGTCAACTGCTTGAGGTGCTTATAATACAAAATATAATAAATAACAAAGAATAAACTCATAAAGTCTATAAAATCCCTGGTTTTCACAGAATCACTGAATGTTAGGGATTGGAAGGGACCTCAAAAGATCATCTAGTCCAATCAACTAGAGCAGGATCACCTAGGTCACACAGGAACACATCCAGGTGGGTTTTGAATGTCTCCAGAAAAGGATACCCTACAATCTCTCTGGGCAGCCTGTTCTAGTGTCTCTCACCCTCACTGTGAAGATTTTTCTTATATTTATGTGGAACCACCTCTGTTCCAGCTGCACCCATTGCCCCTTGTCCTATCATTGGATGTCACTTAGAAGAGCTTTTGAAGCCGAAAAGCTTTTGAGCTTTTGAAGCATCTTGCAAGCTACTAGAGACATGGGTGTGCAAAATCCCCCCAGCTTCCACGCACCATCGCCATCCCCCCGGAGCGGGATGTGAAGCGGGATCAGCCATCCCCTCCCACAGTCCGGTGCAAGCAGCAGGGCCCCCCCCGAATCCCCCAGAAAAGGATGCAAGCAGCCGAGATCCACTGGAACTAGTCACGAGCAGCCTGGAGCTCCTCCAGAGCCGGGTACGAGCAGCCTGGATCAACCCCCGGAGCCCGATGAGAGTAGCCGCAATCTCCCCCACACCGAACCCCCGGAACCAGGTGGGTATAGCCGAGATCCTCTTGTAGCTCCACACCCCAAACCCCCACTTCCGCCCTCAATTGGCCTCGGCGCGGCGTGACGGTACCACCTAGCGGTAGCCCGGCAGCAGCGCGGTCCTGTGTCGCCCCTTCGCTACTGCCCCGCACAGACCATCCGGGAACCGGCACCTCCTCTCAAAGTAGTGAGTGAGCTCAGAGCGGAGCCGAGGTCACGTGTGAATTACGACTCGGTGTAGGTGACGCTTCGTGCCGAGTGCGGCGCTTCTGGGGGCTCGGTTCAACCCCGCCTGGTTCATCTGATGCGAGACGTTCGGTGCTCCAAAGCTCACAGGCTGCCTGCCTTATTTTAACCTGATGCTTTGTTTAAATAGGCCTCTACTTGACAAAAAAACACGGGAAAAATGCTTGCTTTAGAACGAAAAATCAAGGTTTGCTTTCTACATATGCATCAAATTTTGAGAAACGGCACTAATTTTTAGCAACAAATAAAGTGCTTAAGTTCTAACACGAGATTTTACTTCAACACATTTTAAAGTGCATGAGTATCTCACTTCAAATATATTTTCAAGTCCATATTTTCTGCAGTGACCAGCTTCAGGGCAGGTAAGGCTGCATTGGGGAAGGAATCTGTGGCAAAAAGGGCAGACAAAAAGCTCTTTTGGGGGCTTCTTTTGAAGCTGGGCAAAGCCCTTTGCCTGTGCTGGGGGCTGCCATTTGGTGGGTGAGCTGCTAAGGGAGCCTGGATGGAGCTGGCATCCCCTGCTGTGGTGTGGGGTGGGAACTGGTTGCTGCCCACAAAGCAAACACCCAGGGACTGTGTGTGTCTCTGTGGGGGCTTTGGCTGCCTGCAGCACATATGGCAGGGCACTGAACCTTGGCCAGTGTACAAAGTTAAGTTTAAACCATCTAAGTGGTCAGTGGTGCTCATCTCAACTGCTCTTCGAATTGCAAGGTGTCAATTGCTGTAGAGGTCCAGCCATGGTTGCTACCAGACTGAAGGCCGTTGCTAGAAAAATCTGTGGGCACCCAGATGGAGGTCCCACACAAACGTGTCAGCATTCATGCCTCTGAATGCAAAAAGGGCCAGAGTCTGGCACTGGCAATGGTGAGTAATGGAGGCAACACCTGTGTGTCAGATGTGATCAGGTGAATGATCTGCTCACTCAGGTGGCTGATCTGCTAGGCCAGGTGGCTGATCTGAAAGATGAAGTGAAGATGTTGAGGAGTATCAGGCAGCATGAGATTGACAGGTGGTGGACCCACTCCCTGAGAGAAAGGAAACAGCTTGAGGTCCCACATAAACGAGAGGATCTCCTGTTGTCACCAGGCAGTAGGAGGGGACCTCAGAGAAAGGGAAGAATGGAAACAGGTCCCTGCCTGGGGAAGCAGAAAATTCCCTCCCAGCCTCCCCCGCCTCCCCGGTTACCCTTGCAGAACAGATATGAGGCTCTGCAGGAGAGGAGGATNTGAGAGAAAGGAAACAGCTTGAGGTCCCACATAAACGAGAGGATCTCCTGTTGTCACCAGGCAGTAGGAGGGGACCTCAGAGAAAGGGAAGAATGGAAACAGGTCCCTGCCTGGGGAAGCAGAAAATTCCCTCCCAGCCTCCCCCGCCTCCCCGGTTACCCTTGCAGAACAGATATGAGGCTCTGCAGGAGAGGAGGATGGTTAACCCAGGCCAGAAATGCCAGAAA
>VYZU01000097.1:0-12052 GCA_013401355.1 Ceyx cyanopectus | reverse complement strand
TTTTTTTTTTCCTTCAAAAAATTTTTTTAAGATTCTAAAATATTCACAAAAAGGAAAACATTAAGTTTTACACAGACATTTCTTCAGTCAGCAATTTAGCTGAGTGTATTTTAAGCCTAGGTTCCATTAATGACTCTTAGTAATACACCTTTCCCAAAGAGCCAGAAATTCATTTTGCTTCATTAAATATAAGGAAAAACTATGGCTTGCTCTCTCTCCCTCTTTCTTTTTCCTTGCTCTTAAATTTTTCACATCGTTGAAGTCCAAATGTATTACCTGTGAGCAAACTCAACTTTTTTCCATCTCTTAAAATTAATTTGTATAAATTTACTGCTTATGAACAGCAATAGCTTGACAGCTCTGTGAAAAACCCACATCTCTTTTTAGCTACAGAGTGGGTGTAGGCTGTGGCTCCTCATCTAAGGCTTTTACATCAAGCCTGAATGGATCATTTTCAGGCAGAGGTCAGCATTGCTCAGGCCTTTTATACATCTGGAGTCAGGGAGGTTGTGGTAAAACTTTAATTCCCAATTTTTCTCTGTTGTCTGCTCTCTTCTTGACACTGTTTATCACAACAAACCTCTCAATGCCCACTGAAGTCAACAGAAATTTTTCTGGCTCATGTGCTGTGCTTCACTCTCACATATACACTCCAGTAGTGAAGTGACTGCAAGGGGGTTTTTCTGAATCCAGCCTCCAGCATCTGGGGTGTGTCACAGAATCAGAGTATTAGGGGTTGAAAGGGACCTTNTTCAGTCAGCAATTTAGCTGAGTGTATTTTAAGCCTAGGTTCCATTAATGACTCTTAGTAATACACCTTTCCCAAAGAGCCAGAAATTCATTTTGCTTCATTAAATATAAGGAAAAACTATGGCTTGCTCTCTCTCCCTCTTTCTTTTTCCTTGCTCTTAAATTTTTCACATCGTTGAAGTCCAAATGTATTACCTGTGAGCAAACTCAACTTTTTTCCATCTCTTAAAATTAATTTGTATAAATTTACTGCTTATGAACAGCAATAGCTTGACAGCTCTGTGAAAAACCCACATCTCTTTTTAGCTACAGAGTGGGTGTAGGCTGTGGCTCCTCATCTAAGGCTTTTACATCAAGCCTGAATGGATCATTTTCAGGCAGAGGTCAGCATTGCTCAGGCCTTTTATACATCTGGAGTCAGGGAGGTTGTGGTAAAACTTTAATTCCCAATTTTTCTCTGTTGTCTGCTCTCTTCTTGACACTGTTTATCACAACAAACCTCTCAATGCCCACTGAAGTCAACAGAAATTTTTCTGGCTCATGTGCTGTGCTTCACTCTCACATATACACTCCAGTAGTGAAGTGACTGCAAGGGGGTTTTTCTGAATCCAGCCTCCAGCATCTGGGGTGTGTCACAGAATCAGAGTATTAGGGGTTGAAAGGGACCTTGGAGATCATCAAGTTCAACCCCTTGAATTCCCTCCCTTGCCTTGTGTAGAAGCAGGTGACTCGTGAACTAGTACACAAACCCACAAAATATTAAANAACTGATTAACTCAGAAAGCAATTACATTACTACCAGAAAACCACCACTTGAGCAACCTACTATTCCCCACCAGTCTGTTTTTGGAATCCAGTAGTACAATAACCATGAATCCAATAATACAAAACATTAAAGATCTGAGGCAAACAGAGAACTGTGATGCAGACAGTTTAAACACTTCAGATTTTGTTTGTCTGGGGCAGAAAAAAATAAAATCCAAAGGCACAGTGGCATGAGCAGAAACTGGAAAAAAGAAAAAGGACATGGGCCAAAGTTACAAATACCTTGAAGATCATGATTCCTCCCTACTAAATGAAAAAGAATCCACTGAGTACAAATGCCACTCAGTAGTTATTTAGTTAGGAAGGTTGATGGCCAGCAATGTAAGCTCAAGTGGTTTTAGATCTACCCAAGCTGTGTCTGTTTCACTACCAACATTTCTCACCTCAGCACTTCCCAGGGAAATGAAGAACTAAAATAAATGCTGAGATGACAACAGAATGGAATCCAATTAACCCCTTAATAGAGAGTAAAAACATGAGAACTGATGTTCTGCTTCAAATATATAAGGCCCCTTCTCAAGGTCAGTTTATGACACCTCTCCTATACCAACAAAACAGAAGTTAGAACTTGCAAACACCTTACAGTTCCAATCTAATTTGTGGAACATGAAACAGTGCTGCATAAATTGCATAGGCTGTCTGTCTTCTCACAGATTATATTTATCCTGTTTCTACAGAAAATTACTTTAAATATTAAAATTTTCCTGTTTATAAACAAATTTTGTAGCCATACTGAATAGCAGTTACTTACTACATGACTTAGACTTTCTTTTAAAGTGAAAGTGACAGTATAATGAGTAATACTAACATTGTTCATATTTGTGCATTAGATAAATGTGTATGTTCTACTGCCCTCTGCAGAATGGAATGATACAACCTGCAATGCTGTCTTTCAAGCCAGGGTGTATTTCTTTAATATATATGCAATAGATTTCAAAACATTCAACTGTTATCTGTGTACTCACAGAACCTGAAGCATACATTTCATCCTTTCCTGAATTAGGACCATGTTTTACATCATATCCACTCAGATTTTCACATTGCAAAGTATTTAGCCAGCAGCTGCATCTTTAAAAGCACATCCTGAATTACTGACCTGTTATTAAACATCAGTAAAACTCACAAGCTGGGACCTTTAATGATCAGAAGAATTCAAGGGCTGTTACAAGGATTTCAAATAAACTCATAAAACTCACAGTCAAGTGTGTAGTAAAGATTAGCTCTCTGCTTAGCTGGGTTATCAATAACAAAATCAGAATAACAAGTCCAGTTAATACCTAAAAAGAGAAAACTGGTCTATGTAGAGGAAGCAGGTAGATCCCTTCCAAAGACCTCTAGTTCTCAAAAATCCCATCTCTTTACAAGATTAATACAGGATTAATAGCAGTGCAGCTGTATTTTTGTCACTTTAGCTAACCACAAATATTCTGCTTCTACATGACATTACCTTAATGCCAGCTAAGTAGAACTCGCCACGCTCTGGGGTTATTTGCTGCTGCAATTTTAGCTTGCGTTCATACTTTGTCCCAAGCAATAAATTAAAAAAAAATAAATAAAAAACCCTACCTGACTAAAATAACTTTTGCCAGAGCCGTTTTGATCTTGCCTGTCCCTACTTGCAGCTTCTGCTACCTTTGCAGTTTCTGCTATTAATGTCTATAACCTCGATTAAGCAACAGAGTTAGGCCACAGGCCTTCTGCTCTATTAGGCCTCGTGCTCTGTGAGGCTACAGTCTTTATACTCAGCCTACACAATCACCTGGATTTTCCATAGTTCAGAGAATCTATAAAGCAGTAGTTCATTTGGAGAGAAGGAACAGCAACATACCATGCCAAACTTGCAACTAGACGGCATAAGAAATTGTTTAGAGTAAACTAACAGTGAGGAGCTGGGCAGCCAAGACCAAACAAATGGCCTGAAAAGAGCAAGAATGCATTCCTGACAGGGAGACCACAGCACTACAAACTAGAAACGAAAAATTCATCATCTCTCAGAGACTACAACATACACTTACTGGCTGTTGCTTCTAAAAAGAAAAAAAAATCTGTATCAAAAGTAAAAGACCACAGGCCGTGAGTGCCCTGAAACATGGCTCAGCACTGCAGAGGGAAATACCCTCCATCAAAACTCTGTCACCAAAACTTCTCCATCAAATGGATTCTCCATCAGAAATCCTGCCCAGCTTTCCCTACCCTTCTCCTGAGAGCTGGAAAAGGTTTGGCCCTGCCAAGTTCCACGCTGCTCACTAATGAAATCGATACTCATTTACTGCTGTTTGTTTACTCTCACTACCAGCAATAAACACAGCAGTGTGTATCAAAAGGAGCATGAAAGGAGGAGAGGAGAAAGTATTAAGTGGGAAGGAGGAGAAGGTTAAACAACAAAGGATGTGCTCCTAATAACTTTAGGCAATTTAACAGTAGCTGCAAGTAAAGCATCACCAACATTTCAGACAATTCTAAAGTAACTATGCTGTAAAATGACATCCTGATACAGAAGCCATGGCTAATGCCCAGCAAACCTAAAAAGCTACTGATGCCATTTCTGTATAGGCTGTGAACTACTAGACCCCCTAGGAGGGGAAGCATCGGAGCCAGAAGTGTCATGCAGAACGTGCTGTAGCCAGAGAATATTTCAGTGTTGTAAAGAAGCAATTGGGTGAAAAACAGTCTGATCTCAGCACAATGTGTTATCAACAGCTATGTCTCTCTTTCTTGAAGAGTGGCTCTCAGTCTCTCTCCCTGTGTGGTGATCTGCTTTCCTTCCATGTAGCTGCCATGTGCCTGACCTTCCCCAGATACAATACCTCGTTCTTAGAACAGTTTCCAGTGTTCTCATAGGAAACAGGGAATTTGGACATTTGTCCTGGACTGTCTGTGAGAGCAGAGGCAGTAGGCTAGACTAATTGCCAGATGCTCAGGACTCAGTCAGGAATGACTACAGTGTGCATGCACAGCATATTGTGGCTTTAATACTCAGGGACAGAGGAGTCACTCTGAGCACATGGTGAAGCTCAAGTGAATCCACTGTATGGCAGATTTGCTGCACACACAGAGGTTGCACGCACAGTGACCCTGGTGTAAGCAGTATGCTGGAGTCATTGAGTGTGCACAGTGCAGGCACACAGCTGGGTGCTGAGCCAATGGACAAATGAAATCCCAGCTGCACTACAGCCAGGCTGGGGGGTCATTTGCAGGTGCCCTGTCTGTACATACCACTGACTTGAGGATAGCAGTAGCACAGCCCTTCACAGAGAGCACAAACCTATCTGTGAATCTCAACATACTCCTGACCCAAAAGCCCTGCATCCAATGTGGTCAAGAAGCTGTAGAGAGTAGCAGCTGCCGTTGAAGGAAACAAAACTAAGTGACTTCTCTATAAAGAAAAGTAGGGATGGAGCGTCTGTGAAAGCAAATATCAAATTGTAATCTTCTTTCCCTCACTTTCATGAAACCACTTGAATAGGTGGTGGCTAAGTCTCCTTAGTTTTGCCAAGTTAATTGAATCTACAGGAAGGTGTTGTCAGTCTTGACCTTGCAGTTGCAAATGACAAAGCAGCAAGCACAATGGAGCATATTTTAGTCACAAATAATCTGGCCCAAATGAGCTGGTCTATCGGCACAAAGCAGTGCTATTCAGAGAGAGTGTCCTGAAAAAATGTACTTTCATTACTCCAGCATAGCCCTCTGCCTAGGCCAATTGCCTCTTTATGGAGCTAATTACAGCAGAGCACATTAATGCAGGCACTCTGCTTATCTTGCCAGCTGCTCCACTGAGATGCAGAACACATTCGTGTCTTCTCAGCCAGCCTCAAGACAAATGCATGAATGTCTGCTGTGTAAAAGACATTGTTAATACCCATTCCATCGCTGGCAAGCTCTCTTTGTTACCATTCTCATGGAATGACTTCAAAAGATGATGAAAAGGTCCTTGCAAAACTAAGTATCTGGCTGCACGTTTGAATATGGTAAACACATATATGGATGTATTAACAAGACCTTTTCATGGAGACAAAAGCAGAACAAGCATCAGGGAAATGAAGCTGCCATCTAGTCTACCCAGCTGATAGCAGTGATGCTAGGTGTGTGAGTTCAGATGCTATACCAAGGAATTCACATGAACCCAGAAACAAAATATTAGGGAATAAAGTTCTCTCTAACGAGTCTCTTCACTAGAGCTTTTGGGTTCCAAAGTGCACTATCTTTGGGTGAAAAAAAATTCCTTTTTCATAAAATAGCTGATAGAACTGGCCTTTCTATTTGGTTATGATTTTGGAAAATTATTATATTTTTACACAGTGAAAGAGACATAACTCTCTTTGATTTCCATTTAACTCCCAACACATGTTTGAAAGTTTCCTTCTGTTAATGTCAGTATTGTTTTATATTCTTTCAGAAGCCAGACTGACCGTTTCATCATTTTGCTAGAGTGGTCATACTACTTTAGAAGAGGGGAAAACTGATGGTTTAAAGTATTGAAACTGTACAGCCGAGCAGAATTTTAAGATACTGAATCCTACACTTAAATTTTGGTCTTGTACCCTTTAAAATCTTTGTATGGAATTTGAAAACAACTTTGTTTTTTTCTTTATTTTTTTCTCCTTTCAATGCTAGTTTTCTGATAGTTTTATGAGCATTAAGCTGAATGAAATTTAAGGCTTTTTTTTTTTTCCCCAGAAGAGCTGGAATCTGGTCTGTAGCCTCATTTTCAGTAATCTGGAGCTGCTATTAGGCCTTTGATCATACCAAGTCTTGCAGACAGAAAAGTTCTACTTCAAAATTCCCCACGTGTTTGTAAACGTCAATAAAGTTCTTTTAAAGTGTCAGAAGTGATTGCTCTGTTTGTAGTTTTGCTAATACCAATTACAATGGCATTGTCTCCAGTCAAAAAGAGGGTATAAAGCAACAACTAAATTCACCCTCCTTATTCCCCTACCCACTCCAGACAGCACACTGAACACAAATATCTAGGCACATAAACAAATGTACACATGCCACCCTGATTCTTTGGAAAGAACACATGAAAGTATTTTCACTTTGGAATAACGAAGGAAATATGTAAATACAACACTCGATTTTTTCAGGAAAAGCTTTCAAAATGCACATTCTCCACTCCCTCTAAATTATGGTAGAAGGTGGGTCATAATAGCTGATGTAATAGGCAAGAAGGGAGAATGGAGCACAATTCCCTAAACTCGATAAAATAAGCAATTACTCTTGTTATCTGAATGGCTCTGTCAGTGGAGAAGTTGTCTGTGTCATAACAGAATTTAACAAAGCCTGTTGCCTTTAAGCATCAAAGGCTTTAGCCTTATTATCTTTCTAATACGTGCATGTATAATAAGTTCCCCCAACAAATGGTGAGGAAGCATCTCTGGCAAAATATAAAATGGTGATAAACTATGTCCAAATGATTAATTCACAGAAATTCTCCATCACACTGCAGCTACATGTGCCTGTCTCTTCTGTTATGCCCTTGGAGATTTCATACTAAACGTATGTGCATATTTTTCATGGCCACTGATATTTGAATTGCAGCCTGCTCCCATGCAGAACATAAAACACTTCAAACTGCATAATGCTGACTAAATTATAAGTTCTCCAGTGGCCTGAGGTAGCAAGGGCCATAATAATGAGTGTGCTTAAGTGGTTTGTGTAGATTTTTTTTCCCCTTTAATTTTAATGCCCTGACTTGCTGCTGCCTTTTCTAAAGCCAGGGATTGTCTCATACAATCATAACAACAGGGAAATAGAAACTGCATTATGCTTTGAAAAAAAAATGTAAGATGCAAAGCAGAAGCTTCAGTCATCAAGAGCAGTGATAGCCAATTCATCCCTGTCAGTCACATGGAATAGAAAATGCTTTGGTGATTTTGCCCTTACTTGTAATCATGTTTGGGCTGCTTCATATAGAAAGACAATTCAGACCACATTTACTGGATACACCCAAGAGCTACAGTCCTTCCAATCACATTCAGAGTGTACACACACTAAAAAACAAACCCAAATGAACAAAAAAAAAACCCACACAAAAAACCCAAACAAAAATGAAATCTCATTTGATTAAACTGATAATGAAATCAGGTAACTGAAGCCTGCCAAAACACTGAAAACTTCAGTCATGGCATCACCATAGGTCAAAGTGGACATCTGCATGAGCAGGAATGAAAACTTACTGATTTTTGCAATGTTTCCAGTTTTCTGGTACTGGTTATTTTTCTTGGTTTTGCTCAAAAGACAAATGGATGAAAATGCTTACACTGCAGCAATGTTCACTTCCATGGTAATTGGAAAAATATACACAAACTGTACTAATATCCACGGATGTTTACAGTCAGGCAGATAAAAAGAGCCTGGGCACATGTTAACTGTTTCCATCAATTCCCCAACCTCTAAACAGAGACCATTTTGAGGAGCAAGGAGCTATTGACTTCACAAATCAGTGCAAAAGAAGACAGGTTCCTTGAAAAATCCTTTTTTTCATCCCTCTTTTGTCCCACAGAGTTTCAGGCATCTCGTTTCTACATCCCCTGCTCTACAGGATTGAGGCAGATGTTTAAACTCATTTCTCACAGGATTCAGACCAAACTCCATCTGCACCTAACTTCATTTGGCCTACAGAGGCTAAATGAGGGCTGAGAACTCACCTGTGGCTTCAGGCAGATTTTAATTTAAAACTAAAAATATTACTGCAAGAGAACAGCCAGCTCCACTGATGGTGCAGCAAGTAGCAATCCTACATTACTTCTGGGGGTTGGACTAGATGATCTTCTAGGTCCCTCCCAACCCCTAGTATCTGTGAATCTGTGAATTACACTTTGCCAAGGTAGGCATTCCAGCTCTTAAAGCTCAATAAAATTATTTATCATAGTGAACTTTGCTTATTCCCAGGGGTTTTTCCGAAAAAGTTTGAAAATAAAGTTGTGTTTTTAGGAAATCTCACAAAACAATATGTAAAACAGTCAGGTTTTATTATGTTTTAATGAGCCAGGTAAGCTTTGTTTAGACCTATTCTCAGAAGAGGAATACTTCCACCACCTTCCACAATAACACAATGCATTGCTCATCTCTTTGGTATTCACATGTGAGTCTTGTCAAGATCTACTGCAGAGTTTTCAAGTGTCATTTTTAGGATGAAAGATGCTTAGAAAAGTACCTCACAAGCAAACTTTCAAGAGCTGATTGATGTTTGAGGCATCTTGCTGTGAGTAAGACGCCGTAGTTTGTTCAAATTAGTTTACAAGCTTTCTCATTTCAGCTCATTAAAAGTACAAATGCCAGCTGTAACGACGTGCAGAAGTAAGGTGATTTTTATGTATC
Organism: Ceyx cyanopectus; assembly: GCA_013401355.1. Classification (NCBI taxonomy): domain Eukaryota; kingdom Metazoa; phylum Chordata; class Aves; order Coraciiformes; family Alcedinidae; genus Ceyx; species Ceyx cyanopectus. Next base: position 3,157 of record VYZU01000097.1, on the reverse strand, counting down.
CTTTTGGAACACACCCCCTGCTCCCTAGCCCTCTTAGGATTTAATATGTAATGAAAGGTTCCATTTAGAAAAGGTTAAAGCAACAATAAAAAGGGTTTCCACACAGTACTTCAAAAGGACGTTTATGACGTGCCTCTGAAGTTCTACCTACACTTTGTTTTAATTAATTTCTGAGTGAAATACATGCACATTTTTCAATCCCATTGAACTACATATTTTTCCATCCTGTTGAACTACCCAAGTTTGTCACCTCTGTCCACCAGGCTGTGTGGTAAACCAGATCTACCCTTTCCTAAATCCAAACCTAGTGCTCATCATTATGCTTTGGATAAACAGTAATGAAAATCAGAAGCATCTTTTTCAGGCAAAATGCTTCAGAAAATGGTCACTCCAACTAAAAAGCTTACCAAACAAGATGATGTTGGTTGGGCTCCGACTCCTCAAAAAGGATTTCCTTTCCCCATAAGAAACAAATTCAGCTTTCCTACCAACACCAGCCCTAATGAAACACTATCAGACTAGCAAATGAGCTGATGAGTTGGTAATGTGGCCACCTGTCAGTTAGGCACTGGTCCAACATCACTGATTTCATAAAGGCAGCAGAAAAAGCTTTAGTTTGTAGTAACTTTCAGGTGTAGCTGACATCTAGTGACTAGATCCCATGTCCTGGAGGGAGCAGGTTGCTTATGCTGACAATTTTAGGCTCCCCATCTTGGAACAGCATCTCTGTGCAAGCTGAAATAAACTGCAGACACGTGTTCCCCTTCCTTAAACTACTGTTGCTTTGATGTTGTTCATGGCATGATTTTAAGACTGCATAAATAAAATATATATGCCCACATGTTAACCAAGCACTCGTGGCTCTAAATAAATGTGAGCTTTGTAAGACTTTCCTTCTAGCTTCTGTGTACCACCCAGTAAATCCCTTGCCCTTGGTGGGCCTGTGAAGAATTATCCACAGCTAAGAGGAAGACACAAAAACAGAGTATTTCTATTAACCCCTTTTAAATGCCTGGGTAGTTAGGCACCTCATTCTGCTTGGATTTACAGTAATGCCTCCCACACATTAGAATTACCTAACAGCCCTCCAGTTTTTATCTAACAGCCAGTCAGATCATTTCTCTATCCCACATCTTGACACCAGCTGAACTAGTTCTTGTGTTTCAAGGGATAGCCATTGTCACTACAAAAATTTCCTATTAGCACACTTTCCAGAACAATTTGGCCCACTCTAAGGAGATGTTGATGAAAGACATAAAAAGGAATAATCGTTGATTACACAAATATTCTAATTCAGAATTATATCAGCATTTATTTGTTCTTTATGTTGTTTAATTCAGTTCAGAAATCTCATCCTTCCAACGATGAAGACGAGTCACAGAGATTTAGTGATGAAAACCAGCACCTTCAATCCCCTTAATTTATAAAGTATTTAAATCTTTGTACTTCTGCAAGGGCTGTCACTAGTGTTATTTGTCCTTCTCCTTTTAATGGATAGTTGTAGTTCCCCTACGTTGATCTGAAATCTGACACATTCTTTTCTAATTAAGGACATCTAATGGGAAAGCTACACTTTCCCATGATGCCTGCTACAATAAATCCTTCTAATTATTAATGTATTCAGGCAAGTGACATCTCATTATTTTGTGTGACTTCACAAAACCATTTGACAGGAAATAATGATGACTCAACCCTGAATCTAAATTTGGAAAAATTTAAGCAGATCAGAGATATTTCACTACCATACCAAAAAAAATCTTCATATAGCTTAAACTAATACTCAGTCCAGAGTGTTCAGATTAGTTCAACTTCTTCCCACAGCAATTAGGATGCTGACTGAAATGGAAACAGAGCTGGTGTATTTTGAGACCTACATGAAAACGTGCCATTTCCATTACGTGTCCTTTCCTTGAGCTTTGGATACCCTATTTCTACAGCAAATATGTATTGTAATGACTGCAGCTGAGAATTCACGTTTCAGATAGGACTTCAAATTTGGTTTGCCACTCACCCACCAATATTATTATGCAGCTTCTCCTGTAAACAGGGGGAAGCTTAGATCCCTGCATTTGTTTCCGAGAGCATTCGTCGAGTTCCCCCAGCTTCCCACAGAGCTGTCAGCCCATCAGTGAACATGCAGCAATTGCATTAAATGGCAGAAGAACTGCCAGAAAGGCTCAGATGATGGCATTAAGCCATTATGTCAGTGCAGCTTGACTTCTCACCCACCCTCTCCCAGTAAACTTTGGGACTTTGTTCAGCTTACAGTAAAGTAAGATGTTGCAAATGCTTCAACAGAATCTCTTGCCATCTGAGGTCTCTGCTGTCACTGCCAGGGCAGCCAGCACCAGGCAAGCAGAGCCTCCTCCTCACCACGACACCTCAGCCCCCATCCTGCTCCTCAGGGCACAACCCAGGGTCACATCAGCTTTCCTCACTGTATTTTGGAGATCCAGCGTGTTCAAACCACCCAGCGAGCTGGAGGGAATGGCTTCATCCCTGCTGGGAAACAGGGGGTGCCTGAAGGCACAGCGTGGTGAGGTGGGGTAGCCCATTAGTGATACAGCAGTTTGCTGAGGAAAGGACCATGGCAGCAGCCAGCTCTTTCCCACCTTGTTCCAGCTCTCCCCCACCTCGTACCAGCTGCCTCCCATCTCCTACCAGCTGCCCTCCACCTGGCACAAACTGGTCCCCACCTCACCCCAGCCACCCCTCATCTCATAGCAGTTATCCTCCATCTCGTGCCATTTCTATCAGCCGTCCCCCACCTCGTGACAGGTATTTTAACCTGGCATCAGTTTTCCCCACCTCGAGCCAGTCACCCCCCCACCTCACACCACTTCTCCTGCAACACGTTACCAGTTGTGCTCCAGTTTGTACCAGTTATCCTCACCTCAGAGCGGTTATTCCTCATCTCATACCTCGTACCATTTATCTCCACCTCGTAGCAGCCTTCCCCAGTTCGTAGCAGCCTTCCCCAGTTAGTACCAGCCCTGCCCCAGTTGGTACCTGTGACATCCCCGCTTCTCGGCGGGTTCCTGCTGGCGGCGGCGGCGCCAACGCCGAGTCGACAGCGCCCCCTGGTGGCCACACTCCGTCATGGCGCTCCGGCGTCGGGGAGCGCGGCCGGCCGGCCCCGCCACTGAGGGTGCCGCCG